>APFE031664690.1:5710-16951 GCA_000404065.3 Pinus taeda | reverse complement strand
GCAGATTGGCACGACAACGCTCAGACCGGGGGCTGTCACTCTGATCCCCGATCCCTCCGTTTAAGCCTGTCTCCCGCGGCTAAGGGGGGTAGACCCTGAGAGATGATGAAGGCCAACTATCGATCAGCTGGTTGGGAGACACGAGACACGATTAAGATAAGCACTAAAGTGATTTGATTAGTTAGCAAACCAGTGCCTTGAGAGATCATTATTAAGATGATTACTTGTTAAATGGTATAGAAACGTGAAACGTGAACAACAATCATTTGTCATCAGCTAGATCACAATGCTCTTAGAATGACCCAAATGATATCCAGCAATTGAAGATTTAAAAAAAGATGAATGCATCAAACCACCACGAGTTATAAACCATTAACTAGATATCATATTCGTATCTCGACTTGAAACTTCAGATCTCAGCGTGAAAGATATAGCATGAAAACAACTGAATTTGGCAACAAAAATAATTTTCCCATGAAAACTTTTATACCCCTTCAGACGAAGATTAAACTTAAAACAAAATTTAAAATTTAATCTAAAACCCTGAAGGAAAATTTTTTATTTAAATTTTTCAAATTTTCTTCTTTCATTTGAAAGCATTTGTCTTCATCATGAAAAATATAAAATAAAAAATTTAAATAAAAAATTTTCCTTCAGGGTTTTAGATTAAATTTTAAAATTTTGTTTTAAGTTAAATCTTTGTCGAAGGGGTATAAAAGTTTTCGTGGGAAAATTATTTTTGTTGCCAGATTTCAGTTGTTTTCATGCTATATCTTTCACGCTGAGATCTGAAGTTTCAAGTCGAGATACGAATATGATATCTAGTTAATGGTTTATAACTCGTGGTGGTTTGATGCATTCATCTTTTTTTAAATCTTCAGTTGCTGGATATCATTTGGGTCATTCTAAGAGCACTGTGATCTAGCTGATGACAAATGATTGCTGTTCACGTTTCACGTTTCTATACCATTTAACAATTAATCATCTTAATAATGATCTCTCAAGGCACTGGTCTGCTAACTAATCAAATCACTTTAGTGCTTATCTTAATCGTGTCTCGTGTCTCCCAACCAGCTGATCGATAGTTGGTCTTCATCATCTCTCAGGGTCTACCCCCCTTAGCCACGGGAGACAGGCTTAAACGGAGGGATTGGGGATCAGAGTGACAGCCCCTGGTCTGAGCGTTGTCGTGCCAATCTGCGCGACAACAGGTCCCATTAAAAATAATTAATTATTTTAATAAAACTGTCTTCAGGTGTAATTTCCCAAAACGATTTCTAGGTATTGGAGAATGCATGTGTCTAAGCCTCCCTGCAAATTTTGAGACTTAGAGCACATTTGATGCTACTGGAAATCAAAAGGTGCTACCACAAAGGATTGTGACTTCAGTTTCGGTCCCATTGCAAAAGGAGAAGTTCAGTGTCATTACAAGTGACCACAGGATTCAGTACAGTGACCTCAAGTGATCTCATACAATTAGAAATCTGAAGCTTAAGTGTAGTAGAAGGAACCGAGAAAGAGTAAAAAGGAAGTGGAAGAAGAACTAGTGTCTTGGTCTTGGAGTGGCAAATAGGTCAAGGGTCTTAGTCTTCTTATTCGTCAATTGAAGTTTATATAAGAAGAATTTCGTTTGGGCTTTCCTCTCAAAAAGTGAGAGGTTTTGGCCCTGGCTGACAACCTACGTAGTGTGTCTCTTGTCTCCTTCATTGTTCATGCGTTGGAAATTGTCTTGATGAAAAGAACGGTATAATAACATAAGCAAGAGATGATTATAATCAAGAAGTGAAAAAGATCTCACAAGGAATTATCAAAGTAGAGAAATCACCTAACTATTGATGCCCTAGATTTCTCAACATGGTATAAGAGCTAAGGTGACAAAGTCAAAAGGGGCATCTAATCAAAGAGACACAAAAGGATCGAGTTTCAAGAAAGGCATCAAAGCTAGTTGAAGGATATTAAATCGAAAGTTCAAAATCCACATCATACCAAAAACCCTAGATCTACTTCAACAAATGTCTTGGGATCATCATCAAGGAGGAAGTAGAAAGAAAGACCAAAAACCCTAGAAGCATTTCTAAGATCTTCACTCAACCATCATCCAAGTAGTAGAATTATTTTCTAAGACAAAAGAAGACTAGATTGAAGAACATTGTCATCATCTTCAAAAGGGTTTGTGAGGCAAGCTCCCTCTCATAGAAGCAAAGCTCTAACCTTTGAAGAACTCCACTAAAGTAATCTCTCTCCCAAAGAGATCAAGGATTACTCTTGAAATCTATCAAGAAGTAGTCTTCTACTATCTATATCAACTTAAAGGAGGAAGCAAGTGGAGAAAGCAACATTTACTCAAGTATGTCTATCTATGACTTCATCTAAATCTATCGAAATGTCTTTTTGCAAGGAGAGCAACAAATTGGTTGGGGCTGCAAATTTTCTTGTATGAAAGAAAAGAACAAATCTAAACCTTATTGAGAATGAAGTCACGAAACACATCAAAGACACAATCTCTAAATAGCTCCAGCACTTTCTAGATACATGAATGGGGAAGTGAGGGCCCAAAGCATTCCCATAGAATTCGTCAAGGACTCCCTCATCCCATATGTATCAAAATTAAGCACTTAAAAAGATATATATAACAAATTGGTAGAGTTGTTTTCTGTGAGTACGGCAGGATAAATTATCTCTCTAAGGCAGGAACTCAACAAATTGAAGATTTCAAAGGAAGAAGGAATAGCCTCATATTTCATGAGGATATCTGAAATAAGAGATCAAATTCGAGATCTAGGTGAAGTAATGTTTGACAGAGAAATGACCATTGTAGTATTAAATGCACTACCAGAGGAATGGGGCAACTTCACTTCAAGCATTTATGGGTAGAAAGAAGCCACTCCTTTCAATGATCTATGGTCCCTCTGCAAAATTGAAGAAATCAGATTAAAGGCAAAACTTGATGTAGGATTAAATGAACAGAACCAAGCACATGCTGCTACGGCAAAGAGAAAGGAAAAATTTGGAAATTTTGGTCCTCAGAAGAAAAAGAAGAACATGGGAAAAGGTTCAGTGCTATGGGTGTCAAGAATATGGGCACTATAAAAGGGATGGTCCTAAACTTAAGAAGGACAATAACAAGAGAAATAAGGAAGAAGCCCATATTACCGAAGAAGTGGAACAACCTGAGAAGGAGAAACTTAAGAAGGAGGAAGTGAGACATCTCTACTATGATTGTGATAATAATAGCATGTACCAGGATTGGGGATGAACTTACTTTCTGTGTCACAACGACAAGGCAAGGGCTATGACGCCTACTTCATCAAGGAGAAGGTATATCAAACACCCAAGCTGGAAAAATAAAGTGCAGATCGGGATCAAAAGTAATTGGTTGTATAGATTACAACTAGAATCACCAATGGCACTAGTAGGCAGTCATGGAGACAAGGACTTGAACGAACTATGGCATAGAAGAATGGGTCACTTCCACCATGGAGCTTTGAGAATTCTCAGGAGCACTATAACAGGAGTTCCAGATCTGAGTACGGAACGAGATGATGTATGCAGGGAATGTGCTCTAAGAAAGTATGCCAAGGCAACATTTCCTAGGAGCAAACACAGGGCCAAGAGTGTACTAGGATTGATACACTTAGATATCTGCAGACCTATGTCCATCAAATCTCTCAGTGGTGCCAAGTATTTCCTTACCTTCATTGATGACCACTCAAGGAAAACTTGGATTTATTTTCTGAAAACCAAGGATGACATTTTTTGTCGATTCAAGGAGCTCAAGGCTCTGGTGGAGAATCTGACTGGGAAGAAAATAAAAGTTTTGCGCTCAGATAATGGTGGAGAATATGTCGATAAGGACTTCACTGATCTTAGCGCTAAGGAGGGCATCAAAAGAGAGTGGACAACTCCCTACAATCCGGAGCAAAATGGGATAGCAGAAAGAAAGAACATGACTATTGTAGAAGCAACAAGGGCCATGATGTATGATCAAGATATGCCAAAATTCATGTGGGCAGAAGGATGCAACACAACAGTCTATGGTCAAAACAGGGCTCCTCATTGGGCATTGGGCAAGATTACTCCAAAGAAAGTCTTCACAGGGAAGACACCTGAAGTCAATCATTTCAGGATATTTGGCAGTTTAGCATATTGCCGCATACTCGAAGAAAAGAGGAAGAAGTTGGATCAAACTGCGGAAAAGGGATATCTGGTGGGATATAGTGAGAACACTAAGGCATACAGAATCTATCTTCCAGGGAGCAGGAAGCTAGTAGTACGACGAGATGTAAAGTTCATGGAGGACAGGGCTTTCAGAAGATCTCGTGAGATGCCTTTCGAGGAACAGTTGAAAGAGGAGTCGCCGGTTAAGCCTCTTCAACCAACAGAAGTAAAGAACTCTTCCTCAATACAGGAAGATTCTCAGGATGAGGAGGAGGAGCGAACATAAGCACCTATTTGCAGAGGAAGAACTAGCAGGGAATTTCGTCAGATTCTGCAAGGTGCAGAGGACTTCATTGGTGCGCCAAGAAACAATAAAAGGGAGCGAAAACAGCCAGATAGATATCAAGCATTAGTAGCTTAGAATGGATAGGCTGCCAGTTTCAAGGAGGTAGCTCAACATCAGGTCTGGCTAGATGCGATGGTAGAGGAATACAACTCCATAATGGTAAACGATGTTTGGGAGGTGGTGTCAAGGCCTCAAGACAGATCAGTGGTAGGTTCAAGATGGATCTACAAGATCAAGTACGTTACAGACGACCGTGTTGAAAAATACAAGGCCCAGTTTATGGCTAAAGGGTATGCTCAAAAATAAGGGATTCACTACGAGGAGACCTTCGCCCCGGTAGCCAGGGATACATCTATTAGGACTGTGATATCTCTTGCAGCCTAGATGGAATGGGAGATCCATCAGATGGATGTCAAAACGGCATTCCTGAAAAGAGTAAGAGAAGAGGAGGTATACATAGAACAACTAGAGGGCTTTGAAACTCATGAGAAGAAGTGTCATGTATGCAGATTGAAGAAAGCCTTGCATGGGCTGAAACAGGCACTGAGAGCATGGTATGGTCGAATAGATGGCTACTTGCAAAAGATGGGATTTGTCAAGAGTAATGCGGATCCGAATCTCTACTATCTGGTTGTAGAGAACGAGTCGCTAATATTAGCATTGTATGTGGATGATCTCTTTCTGACAGGATCATCTAGACTCATTGGGGACTGCAAGAAGAATCTAGCCACATAATTCGATATGAAGTATTTGGGACAAATGCACTACTTCCTAGGGTTGGAAGTTTGGCAGCAGAAGGGAGAAATCTTCCTTGGACAAGGGAGGTATGCTACAGAAATCCTAAAAAGATTCGAGATGGAGGACTGTAGACCTATGGCTACGCCAATGATCACCAACTGGAAGAAGATTGATGCATCAGAAGACAAGTATGTCGATCCCACCCTATACAGGCAGCTCATAGGGTCCCTGATGTATCTGGTCAATACCAGGCCAGACATTTGCTACGTTGTAAACACCCTTAGTCAGTTCATGGTGGAACCAAAGAGGGCACACTCGGCAACAGCCAAACACGTTCTCAGGTATTTATAGGGAACACTCGATTATGGGCTCTTGTACACTAAAGGTAAGGATATCAGTTTGAATGGATTTACTGATGCGACCAAGATCATGTGCGACAATCCGAGTTGCATCAAGCTCTCTAAGAATCCAGTGTTTCATGATAGGTCAAAGCATATTAATATTCGGTGTCATTTTGTCAAAGATTGTGTCCAACGAGGCGCTGTACAGTTGAGCTACACTCCTACAAGAGAACAAGTGGCCGACATCCTCACCAAGGCCCTTGGAAGGACAAAGTTTGACTACTTCAGGGAAAAGATGGGGATGGTGAACAACCCGTTTTAGAAGCAGAAATGAGAGTGATAGAAGCACGGATGCAGAGGGAGTTGTAGTGTGGATGCAGTGCTGGGAGAAAGGACCAACAACAACACATATGCAAAAGGAGTTGTATAGATGCAGCAGTGGTAGTGGCAAAGCCATGGGCAGCAGTACATGATGCAACAGTGCAGAGGATAATGGGCAGCATGCCTAGCATCAGCACAGGGATCGATGTCGAATGATCAAGGTGATGCTCAGTGAAGAGTATTGCTAGAGCACAGTCCTCGCTAAGAGGGAGTGTTGATTTGAGGTAGCATCGGATGTGCTCTAGCCACGAAAACTGGTGGAGAGGCTAAGACACATGAGATCTCCAATTCCCAGAAAGGGTTTAGGCAGATTCTAAACAGTTTGGGAGATATTAAATAATTAATATTTTTAATGAATCCCTAATTCTAAACTTAGTGAAAAATAAAATATTAATGTGAATTAATATAAAATTGTGTTAGAATGATCCAAAAGTCATGGATTAAGCCAGATCTAATCTTAGTCGTTGATTAGGGACTTAATATCAGTCGTTGATTTGTCAATGAGAAAGGTATAAGAGGAGGCTTAAGGGTAACTTGGAGAAAACACTGAGGGAGACCAGTCAGTTCAATTTCTGGAGCGAGCTTAGCTAAGAAATTGAACTAGTGGTCTGGTGAGTAGTCAGGAGGCAGCAAGTATGGAAAAGAGAAACAGGATCAACCAGTAGAGATAAGCGCTAGGGTATGAGAGGCAGACGTAAGGCATTTTAGGTAGACACAGAGGCAGCAGGTGACTGTGAATTCATTAACTGGGTCTGCGTGGGTTACGCGGAGAGGCCCAGGGTTGACGCAGTCAAGCAGGGGCTGATGCAGAGGGTTTGAGAGCCACGTAGAGGTCAGCCTGGTTGACGTTGGGATTGGGAGAAGTGCTGGAGGGTTTTTCTCTCTGTGGGTAAGCCAATTTGGCACCCTATTGTACTGAAGAATTGTTGAATAACAAAAACCTCCCTTGCTGCACCGGTTTTCCCACATTGGGTTTTTCTGGGCACTGTTGTCCAAAATAACTGTGTCAATGTGTTGATTCTTGTGCATATGTTTGTTTCTGTATTATGATGTGTTATTTGCAGCAGTCTTTATTTTAATGTTTATTGAAGTAATTTCATAAATAACTTATTGTGGAATAAGTAGGAAAAGTAAATCAATTGCTGCAGTGAGAGAATTTTCACAGGTATGATGCCAACTAGGGTATACTCTGCAAAGACCAAGAGGGGAGCAACGTTCTCCAACCCTATGAAGATAGGGGAGCAGCATTCTCCTACCCTATGTAACATATAGGGTAGCACCCTATTGTCTAGAGTTCCCTCAACCCTAGGACCCCTCTATCTCAATTCCTCACTCTAGGAGCTCAAGCAGGGTGGGAAAAGTATGCTCAGTGTCCTCGATCAACGCTGCCCCTTATCCAGAGGGGTTACTATTAGTTTTTGGTAGCATCAGAAGTGCTCCACCCTTAAAAATTGGTGGAGAGGCTAAGGCACATGAGTTCTAAAGAACCCAGAGGCCATTTGGTGAAATTATACTCAGATTGTATTTTATTAAAATAATTAATATTTTTAATGGAGTTCCTAAGTATAAACTTAGGGAAATTAAAATATTAATGGGTATTAATCAAAATATGGGTGAGAATGATCTAGAAGGCGGATCAAGTCATGTTTTAATCTTCGTCGTTGATTAGAGACTTAATCTCAGTCATTGAAGACTCAACAGGAAAAGTATAAAATGGAGGCTTGGGGTACATTTGGAAATACACACAGAGAGATTGCAGAAATCGATTTTCTGAGGTGAGAAATTCTCAAGAGGAAAATCGATTGGGGAGATCTTGCACCTAAGGGGTAGAGAGAATCCGGGAAAAGGACTTTACGGAGAATATTGACAGAGAGGCGAAGAGAGCTTGCAGAGAGGAGTAGCCGAGAGAGCTAACATTGGGCCAGTCTGGGCCCACATAGTCCTGATGCAGAGCCAGAAGGGCCAACGCAGAGCTAAAAAGTTGTCTGTCACGCAAAATCCAGAACTGCCGGGAACTGTCGGAACTGTCAGGAACTGCTGGAACTGGCAAGAAAGCTGACACAGAGGGCGGAGAAGCTGATGTAGGGTTGACGTAGCGGCCTACGCAGGGCCAGCGTAGAAATAGTCGGGGTTAGCCAGTCTTATGTCGAATCAGCCGGAATTCTGCCAGGTGAAGTGAGGTAAAACTCACTTAGATTTTCTGCTAGTATTCTCTTTGTAAGGATAGCTAGATGAGCATCCGAGATTTGTATTCATATATTTCTCCTGCATAATAATAAACTCTCAGAATTGTTGCACTGTTTTCCCGCATTGAAATTTTCCAGGGACTATTGTGTCCAAAAATAAGTGTGTCCAATGTATCTTGTTCTTTACTCTATTTTTTGTTTCATGAGATCAAATATTTTATTCGTGTAAGCTGCAGAAGTAATTTGCTTCAGTATTTAGAAGAATAACTTGATAATGTAATTTAAAAATCAAGTAGGTGAAGTAGATTCCTTCAAGTCTAGGAATTTTCACATCCATCAATCCAAGTTGTTCTCTGAAAATCGAGAACTTTCTCTTTGGTAATGCCTTGGTGAGAATATTTGCAATATGTTCATTTGTCGATATGTGATGGAGCTTGACAGCTACTCCCTGTAGCATGTCTCAAACGAAGTGATATCGAATCTCAATACGCTTGGACTTATCATGAAACAAAGGATTTTCTGCTATCAAACGGATTCCACTCTTGTCACAGTGTATCACTGTTGTATCTAGAACCTGCATAAATAGCTCTCCAAAGAGCTTTCTTAACTAGACTTCCTCGCAACTAGCCATGCTAGCGGCAATATATTCTGCTTCAGCTGTGCTCAATGCTATAGACTTTTGTTTCCTGCTCATCCAGGATATCATGGCAAATCCAAGGCTAAAACATCTATATGTACTTTTCCTGTCGATAACATTTCCGGCCCAATCATCATTAGTATATCCATGAAGTTGAACATTCCCTGCAAAATATCTCGAGCCAAGTATGACCGACCCATGCAAATATCTCAATATGTGTCTGACAGCTTTCCAATGTGTGTGGCGGGGCTTGGTGATGAATTGACTCAATGTGTTTATTGCATGGCATATGTCTAGAAGGGTGTTCACAAGGAACATTAGAGCCCCAATCGGTTGTCTATACTGGGACGGATTTTCTAAATCTGGTCCTACAACATCTCTAGATAACTTCTTGAAGTTCATTTCCATCGGTGTAACCATGGATTTACATTCAATCATTCCAAATATTTACAACAACTTTACAACATATTTTCCTTGTGAAAGGAAAATATCACCAAGCTTTTGCCATACTTGAAGGCCCCAAAAGTAGTGCATGAGACCAAAGTCTTTCATCTCAAACTTAGAGGCTAGCTTCCTCTTACATTCGATCATCAAGGACTCACTCCCTGTCAAAAATAGATCGTTAACATATAGAACCAAAATCAGTGGCATACCTTGGACTACCTTGAAGTAGAAGTTGCGATCGACATTGCTTCTTGTGAATCCCAGCTTCACTAAGTAATTTCCAATACGTGCATACCAAGGTCGGGGAGCTTGCTTCAATCCATACAACCTGCAAACATCAGTTCTTCGATCTTCCACTTTGAATCCCTGTGGTTGTTCAACATATACCTCTTTCGGTAACATGCCATAAAGGAATGTAGTCTTTACATCCATCTGATGAAGAGTCCATCCCTGACTCGCAACAAGGGCAATTATAGAACGGATGGTTGCATATAGAGCTACAGGAGCCAATATGTCATCATAATCTTCTCCCTCTTTCTGAGAGAAGCCTCAAGCTACGAACCTTGCTTTATATTTCTCAATGCTGCCATCAATTCTATGTTTGATTTTAAATAGCCATTTTGAAGTTAAAACAGAATTCCCTTTCAGTCTAGGTATAATATCCCATACATCATTTTTCATGATCGATTCATATTCTTCAGCCATAGCATCCCGAGTAATCCCTGAATGTCTTTGGGGATCCATGGAATGTTGTCTATTGATGTTGAGGCCCATGGCTCTCTACACACACGCTACATGTACCAATGTATCCCTCTATGTTGAGAAATCTAGGGCATCAATAGTTAGGTGATTTCTCTACTTTGATAATTGCTTGTGAGAGCTTTTTCACTTCCTGCTTATAATCTTCTCTTGCTTATGTTATAATAGTGTTCTTTTCATCAAGACAATTACCAATGCATGAACAATAAAGGAGACAAGAGAGACAGTGTGTAGGCTCAGGGTTGTCAGCCAGGGCCAAAACCTCTCACTCTTTGAGAGGAAACCCCAAATGAATTCTTCTTATAGAAACTTCAATTGACAAATAACAAGACCAAGACCCTTGACCTATTTGACACTCCAAGACCAAGACACTAATTCTTCTTCCACTTCCTTGTTTACTCTTTATCGGTTCCTTCTACTGCACTTAATATTTAGATGTCTAATTGTATGAGATCACTTGAGATCATTGTACTAAATCCTGTGGTCACTTGTAATGACACTAAACTTCTTCTTCTACAATGAGACCGAAATTGAAGTCACAATCCTTTGTGGTAGCACCGAGACTTCTTCCTAGGCTAGTACTGAGACCTTTTTCCTGAGTTAGCACTGATTTATTTTCTTTGAGATAGCACCGAGACCTTTACTAAGAATTCACCGAGATTGTGGCACTATGGTGAGTCTTCATCACTGTGTATATACTGCAAACTCTTGTTGTAGTAACACAGAAGATAAGATCACCCAACCGAGTTCCTTTTCTGAAATACTTGTCACTGCAATTGATATCCGAACTTGTCTTTGTACTTGTCACTGCAATTGTTTTCCAAATTTTAGAGGTAAACCGAACTCCTTGACTATGGAAATGCGAAGACCCTATCCACATATATATAGTGGTTGTCCCATATAAATAATCCAACATGAGCATTCGAACAGGTGTGTCTCCATTAGGTGAAGCCAACATGAGTACTTCACTTTATCTTGAGGCCAACTAGAAGTGGCGTAACTTGTGCTTGTCTTGGAGGGCTTCTTGACAATTCTATAGACTCACATACATTTGTAATATGCCCAGGAAGGGTACGACATTGACTCTTTTTGACAAATCCTAAATGCTCACGATGGGAGCCATCTAAAAATAAAATCTCTTGCTCATAAAATGTATGAAGCAAGCATTACAAAAATAATTTTATTTTTCTTCTTTACATCATTTACAAAAATCACAATTACATGTCATTATGAAGACCGAACCTAGTTACA
>APFE031664684.1:0-10887 GCA_000404065.3 Pinus taeda | reverse complement strand
AAATAAAATATTTCCATGTCCATATACAATAAGATAATTTTATATCAACTTTAAAAAATAAAAATAAAAAGTAATTAAAACAAAAGACAAATAAAGTTGATATAATTTATATTTTCATAATTCAATTGGATTTATAAATAAACTATTTTAATATCCAAGTTAGCTAAATTATTTTCATATCAACTTTAGGAAAAATAAACATATATATGTATATATATGAACCACAATAAAATATTATGATGTGCAAAGAGAAGAAGTAATTGAAAGTATTTCAAAATATATTAGTAAAAAAATAATGTGGAAAATGTAATCCATAAATAAAATATCTCACTCGTCAAATTAACTAAATAATTTCAATGTCAACAATTTATAATAATAATAATAATAATAATAATAAATATCTATATTTATATAACTAATTGAAAATTAAATTCTTATTGTTACATGATTTCAAATATC
Organism: Pinus taeda; assembly: GCA_000404065.3. Lineage (NCBI taxonomy): Eukaryota > Viridiplantae > Streptophyta > Pinopsida > Pinales > Pinaceae > Pinus > Pinus taeda. Next base: position 10,428 of record APFE031664684.1, on the reverse strand, counting down.
ATTATTTTACATTTTTATATGTTTATTAAGGGATAATTTTTAATGGAGTCAATATTTGTTGGATTTTGTGTTTAAACTATTTTTTTAAATGTATTTAAGGGATTTTTAAGGGGTTGAATCTATTTATGCATTCAAAAATGCAATTTAGAAAATGAATATTGCGTGTGTGTGTGTGTATCAAGACAAAGATTCATCTTAATCAGCATCTATCAAGTCCCTAGAGAGATACAATCTTTGGAGGTTAATTCTTTTTAAAGTTTTACACTATAAAAGTGGTTGCACCCCAAGAGAATTAATCCTTCTCAACTCTTACTAGATCTATATCATCTTAATCATCATCTATCAAGTTCCTAGAAAGATGTAATCTTGGAGGTTAATTCTTTTTAAAATTTTACAATGTAAAAGGGTTTGCACCTCAAGAGAATTGATCCCTCTCAGCTCTTACTAAATCAGATCAGTGGTTAAAATGGATCTATACTAGTTATATATATTTTCCAAATCATTTTCAAATTAAATCTAAATTTCAAAATATTAATCTCAAACTTTTTTAACTTTTTCACTAATAAACACTTCTATTAAAACTTTTTAATATAAAATTAACCCATAATAATTTATAAGTAATGTTATTACTCATAATCTATAATCTAGACCACATTAGATTTTAGAAAAAGCATTAATATTCTTCTTCATCATTATAATAATTATAACTCTGCCTATTTTTTATTACAATTTTCATTATTTTTATACACTCCATTGAACTAATATATTATAAACAAGGAAAATAAATTATAAACAATATAATAATAATAACAATAAAACGCATTGTATTTTATTTATTGATTCACTAAATACATACTTAATTGTCCATATACTAATAATTTCTAATAAATTGTACAATTTAAAAATATAAGATCAGTTTATTAAAAAACTATTACAATTAAAAAAACACAAATATCGCAATCACAAGTAAGAAAATAAAATAATAAGCACCCTACTTCGTATTCTTGGGGAAAAAAAAATAAAAATAAATCTTCGTTCGTATCCCCTTTGCTCTATTGATACAACCTTCTATCCAAATGCAACTATCTTAGTATTTGTGCGATAACTTTACGTTCAATATTCTGACCTTTGTTAAGGTCATATGCCTATTGGGTTTTAATAATTTGTAGGTTCAAATTTTTGTTTTTAATATTGTTTACTATTATTAATTTAATTTTTTTTTTTTTATTTAAATATTTTTTTTCATGTAAATTTTAGTTTTTTTTTTAATTATAATTTAAGAATTAGAAAAAATCACGCACATAAATGGAAAATACAAAATATAACTCAAAAAAAACTCTTGAATTTTAGATTTATATATCACAATTTTATGAAATCCTATATATATAATAATCAAAAAAATATAATAATTTTATTATTATTATTATTATTAAATAATCTTTTTTAAATTTTATTATTTACAATCAATTTTTTTTGTTAAGTTTGGTAGGACTTTTCATTTTCTATTTATAATCTAAAAATTTACACCATATAGATTGGCTAGGTGGCCTCAACTTGCCCAATGGGAAATCAAGTATGTTGGCTACCTATCCTCATTGTAAGCCATCCAAAAACAATAGAGTTTCAATCTCTCTAGCCAAGCTATATATATCTTTGTTTCATGACCAGAATCTATATATCTATCAATACTTAGACTTGCATGACGAAGAGTAAATCCTAACCGCATATATAACAAATGTAAACAAGGTAAATTGACTAGCTCTTCTGCTCCTCCAAGGTCGACTCCACAGGCGTAGGATCCTTGACAGTTGCTCCAGGCATCTCAGACAATTCCAGGATGCATGGAATGTGTCTTTCAAGTTTGTCCAGTATAATGTCCTGCTTATGGAGTTGAAATTGAATTCTTTGCAGATCATGTTTGTAACTTGGCATCCCTTGGAGAGAAATTGTCATACCCAGCGAGATCTGTTCCATGGATTTACCCAGTATGATTTTCATTAGCCAGTAGAGGTACAATGTCTGCTTGAATTGCGTTATACTTCCTCTGGTATTCCCAAGGTCCAAGACGAGTGTCCTATAATTCTCCATATCCTCCTCTGCCTCACTGCCTTGTTTAATCTCCTCTTCCCATTCTTCTCGCAAATTCCAGATGCCTTCATTCGTTCCCTCACGGTATGTCGCAGCAACTTCACTGATAAAATGCTCTATTGATTTCCTCCCTCTGCGAGGCTCTGACGTGCTTGGGTCCTTATCCTTTCTAGGCTCCCAACCCCGTCTTCCACATCCCCTTCCTCTCGCTGGCCGAGCCATATCAACATTGTTCGATACCTGTTCACAGGGAAGATTTGTTAACCGAGAGCACTTTAACATATTATAGCACTAACTACTATCCTGGCTTGAAATTTTGGTGCCGTCTTTCTCTCCTTTCATTTCCCTTTTCCATTTGTTAACAGTGTCGGGGGCAAGATGGGTTGAGAGTCAGTCCTTACATAGGGTCAAGCTCCATATCCCTTCTAACTTCTCACCCCTCCATCCCCATTTCCTTTCATACTTTGTGTGATTGACACTCCCACGCCAAGGCCATGCAAGTGAGCCTAGCCTCAACCTGGCAGGTTTCCCTCCATGGAGTGCAATCTCTTTCCCCTCTGCCTAGTAAGCTGGAACAATACCTTTGCCATTATCTTGCCCAACATCACCCATAGGGATCCTATCTATTCTCTTGGTACAGTAACTTCTCCCAGTGCCCCAGAATTTTTCATGGTTTCGAAAGCTAGGCCATACTCCTACCCAACATATTAGCTGACCCTCACTAACCTCAGCCTCAAACGCCAAGCCTCTACCTACTAGACTCCTACAACCAGCCCCACTCAGCCCATAGTATGCCAAGCCCAAGTTCCCATTGCAAAGTAATGCAAGGTCCAGAGAGCCAAAGTCAAGGTCAATTCCCAACTAGCTCAATACAAAGGCACATAGCCAAACTATTGCAGCTTGATGCCTCCTCCATTTCCCCCAAATTTCCCTCAATTACCCTTCCCAATTATCTCCCTCCCCCTAGCAAAAATCAAACCAAGTTGACATTGCAAAGGAGGCGAAGAGCCGATATACATACCTGTTGTCACTCCAAGTTTGATGTCATTAGTGCCATCACCTTCCCTTGCCTTTGTTCCAGTTCCTTACTCTACCAGTAAAGTCACAATCCTTACCCATCTGCCTTGCCTTAGTTTCTATACAACCTATCTCTCCACTACCATCTTTGCCACCATTCCCACCACCCTTGCATGTACTCATGCCAAGGGCCACCGCACCCATCGCTTTGAGCGTGTAAGGGGTGGTGATACGTAAATCAACTATACGCTTCATTACTTCCTGTAGGTATTTCCATTCTTTGGCATGCACCTTGATCGAGGTCTTGATTTTCCAAGAGGGTTGTTTTCCTCACTTTGCATGTAGTCCTGATATAGTATTTCCACCAGGGTTTTGAATCTCTTATCCTAGTGTTGGACCGGCCATAATTTTTCCATTGGGCCATTTTGTTGATTACATCCCTAGTTTGCAAGAAAATATGCCCCTTTATTCCCTTCTCATCTAACATGTCGGACCATTATATGATCAAACTTTTGAGTTAGCTCTCCTATCTCTTGTATGAGGCGAGTTGTCCTCCAACTTTGGATGAGCTTGTCCATGTGGTGCCATTGTTTAGTTTTTCCAAGGTGTTTATGACCATACTTGAGTCTTCTTCCACCACTACATTCCAGTATCCCATTCTAGCAGCTATTAGAAGTCCTTGTCTCACTGCAACAAACTCTGCCTCGTTATTACTTGCTATCCCACATGAGTTAGCATATATTAGCTGGGTGTTGGCTTGGTTGTCTTGAAAGAGGCCACCAAGGCTTGCCACTCTCGGATTCCCTTTTGACGCCACATCAAAATTGAGTTTTATGAATCCTTGTCTTGGGATAGTAAAGTGAGCTCGGGATGTCGAGCCAATCCTACTTTTTTTCCAAGTAGTGGAGCAATCATTTCCAATGATAGATTGAGTTTTTGTAAAATTCGAGCTTCTTAGGGGAGGACTTGCAAATCTTCTTGGTGCCATTATTCTGCTAAGATAGTTTCTTTGATGTTTCGAACTATTCCTTCCCACACATGTTTTTGAGAGGAGGCTTTATTTTTAAAGATTCTACAGTTCCTCTCTTTCCATATGGCCCAGAGATTTAATCGAAGGGGAGTCCCCATGCTTGGTTTATTACTGGGCTTGAGAATATTTTGTTACGCCATAGGAGGATTGTTTCCTTAATGTTGTGGCGATCATGATCCATCCTTTCGAAAACTCCTTGCAGTTGCCTCCATTTCTCTTCAGCAAACGAGCATGTGTTGAACATGTGCTCGATATCTTCTCTATTCTGTTGGTAGAGCCAGCAGAGGATGGGCCTTGGAATCCCCTTTTATGTAGTTGATCCCGGGTTAGGATTTGTCCTTTGCATGCCAGTTAGAGGAAGTGAGATACCTTAGGCCGTCATCCTCCCTTCTAGATTATTTTCCATAGGATGCCTTGCCCCTCCTGGACTTGTTCTGCTTGCAGGTCATATGCTTCTTTTATGGTAGAGGATCCCTTTCTGGTATGCCCCCATCATAGGATGTACGGGTCATTTTGGATCGTTAATTTTCATGATCTCAATTATTTTTCAAACTCTATCCATTGTTTGGTCTCTATGGCCTAGCACCAATCTTCCTTTTTTTTCCATCTCCTCTAATTTCCAATTCCTTGGTCCACTTTCCAGAATATCTCTACCTGGTGTATGTTCTTATCTCTGGTGAATTGATATATATCCCTGAGATCTTGCTTTTCTATTAATCGTTCTCTTTTTTGCCAAGAGTCCTGCCAAAATCTTGCGGTTTTTCCATTACGCATTTCCCAAAAAGCATGTTGGTTTATGAGGTTCCTATTTTGCGATGCCAATTTCCACACTATTGATCCTTTAGGGGGATCTATGTATCACTGAATATCCTTAGTTCTCTCAGTAATATTATATTTTCTTGTCCATATTTGTTTCCATAGGTCCCTTCCACCTCCTGTCAATTTCCACCATAATTTTGTGCCCATTGCTTGATTTAATATATAAGGGTCTTTGAGGCCTAGTCCTCCTTCCATTTTTCTTTTCACCAACCCCTACCAAGATATCAATGCCCGTTTTGTGATCTTTTGTGCCCCTCCCCACAGGAACTTTTTGAAAATGTCCACCATTTTTTAACACACCCCTTTAGGGGTTGCCATAGCAGACAATTGATATATTGGTATCCATTGTAGCACTACTTTTAGAAGGAGAGTCTTACCTACTAGGTTTAGGAATCTAAAACCCCAGCTATTTAATCTTCCCTACAACTTTTGAAGGATCTTTTGTCAACAAGATAATTTTAGGGAATTTTCTGATAGGGGAATACCCAGGTATTTAAAAGGGAGGTTTCCAGTACTAAACCCCAAGATCCTGGAAATATAGCTCTTGACATTCCCCTGAGTGTTAAAAAAGAAAATATAAGATTTTTCATTGTTTATCTTAGTCCCAGAGGCCTCCATGAAGGTATTCAGAATCTCTTTTATTCTTCGAGCTTCCCTAAGGGAGACCTAGCAGAAGAGCATGATATCGTCAACGAATTGTTGGTGGATGATGGCTAAATCGTTACCCCAAATTCTCAAGCCCCTAATCCTAGATTCTCGGACTTCGTTTTTGATAAATCTTCCCAGACCTTTGATAGCAATAATGAACATAAAAGGAGATAATGGGTCTCCCTGTCTTAGGCCCTGGGTTGGATTAAAGGTGTGGGTCGAAGTCCCATTCAGTAGAATTGAAATGATAGGAGAGGGTATCATGGCAAGGATCCATTTTATCCATCTTTGGGTGAAACCATAGGCTTTGAGGATGTTAGGTCTCTATACTACTAGTGTAACCCCTTATTGTTATTAGTATAACCCACTTATTATATTGTTGTTCCCATGTAGTCCCATATTGTTATTATTGTGCCCCATAGAAGCCCACTATTGTTATTGTTGTGCCCTCACATTATTATTGTTATGTTGGATCTAATTATATTATGACCCCTTAGACTCCTATATATAGAAAGGAGGTCTTGTTATTTGTATCACCGAAGAATTGTTCATTTGTGTAATTTAAAGGAGGTTTCTCCCTTTAAGAGGATTATTTTGAAGGCGTTGATCTCTTTTTTCTATATTTTTGTGAGCTGGTTGCATAACATTTGGTATCAGAGCTTTGGATTTTAGGGTTTTGCTTCTCCAAATAGGTCGTCATGGCATTTTTGCTGTAAATTTGTTTCTACGACGTTTCAGAAGCTAAACCAATAACCCATTTGAGAGGAATTCGTTTTGAACCTCAAGTCCAAATTTTAGATCTTAGATTTCTACAGTTTTGGAGATATGATTTGAGGAAGTTAGGGTTTTTGTAAGCTCCAGAATTCAATCTCAAACAGCTCATCATGGAATTGTCCCTATAAGTTTTTTTCTACGAAGGCTCAGAATCTGAAATTAAAAACCATTTGAGACAAAATATTGGTGAATATCGGGGCCACATTTTAGATCTTGTCTCGCTATAGTTTCGGAGATACAGTCCAAGACATTTAGGGTTGTTGCAGGCTCCTGAATTACTTCCCAAATAGGTGACCATGGGAACATTGTCATAACTCTCTCTCTGAGCATTCGATTCGAAGACGGGCTATAGTTTGTTGGGTATCAGTTTCAGAACCTAAGGTCAAAACAGTGACATGTGGGACGTCATACAAGTTCTCTTTACTGAACCAGTCTATAATTAGGTGATCGCTGGAGTTTGGGAATAACCCTTTCTTCAGGAATCCAATTGTGATCAGACTTGTGACCTTAGAAAGAGGGCTCGAAGAGATACCACTGTAAACAATTTTAGAACTTGGAGATCTAAAATTACAGAGTTACAATCGTTTCAATATCGAGCTCCTAAAATCAAGAAAAGGCGATATGAGGAAGTTTGATGGCAATGATCCGGTAAATTGGATACTACAAATGGAGCAATATTTTTAGCTACATGATGTACAACTGTTACAAAAGGTACATGTTGCATCTTTATATTTAGAATCGAATCAATTTTTATGGTATAAAGGGCTTTGTTCTCGTAAACCACTTGTCACTTGGTCAATTTTGACGGAGGAAATAATAGCACATTATGAGGATACAAAGAGAAACACCTTCTATAGCCAATTGATAAATCTCAAAAAAAAGGGTTGAGTGGCATAGCACATTGAGGATTTCCAAAAATTGAATATAAGGGTAAATGATATTCCATATACGCAAAGGATTGATGTCTTCATAGGGACTTTAAAGGATAACATTCAACATGAGGTTCGTCTTTGGGAACCGGATTCATTGGAGAAGGCATTCAGGTTGGCAAGAAAAATTGAAAGCGGAATTATGGAAATAAGGAATCCTACCACTCACAAATATAAATATGGAAGTGTTTTTGCGCCTAGCATTCCACAACCTATAGTGTTTACACCAAAACAATTGGAAAAAAAAATGAGAAAAAGGGCTTTGTTACATTTGTCATAACAAATACACTAATGGTCATAAGTGTGCTAAGAAGAAATTATTTTACATAGATTGTGAAGAGGAGGAAGAAAAGGATCAAGAAACATCAAAAGAAGAGGATATACACCTGGAGCCAACTGCAGAGAAAGAAGAAATGAATCTGACCATGTCTTGTAAAGCATTGGCAAGAATTACCACTCCTCAAACTCTTAAGATAGAAGGACATATCAAGAAGAAAAATGTTCAAGAACTGAAAGATCACATCGAGAATCAAGAAATGAATCTGACCATATCTTGTAATGCATTGGTAGAAATTAGCACTCCTCAAACTCTCAAGATAGAAGGATATATCAAGAAGAAAAAGGTTTAAGCAGTGAAAGATCACATCGAGCATCAACAACAAGTTCTCCAACTTTTAAAGGGTAATGCCACTTTGGTGTAGAATCGAATGAAACATGCAGATCAACATCACAGTGAAAGAAGTTTTGATGTAGGCGATTGAGTATTTTTACAGCTACGTCCATACAAACGAATGTCCCTCAAGCAAGTTATTTATGAGAAGGAAATGTTGGCAATACTACATGCACTTAAGAAATGGCGACCTTACCTAATGAGAAGACAGTTCGAGGTAAAAAAGGATCATGATAGTCATAAATACATTTTAGAACAAAGATTATCTTCAGAAGAACAGAAAAAATGGGTCACAAATATGTTGGGTTATGACTTTGAAATCATCTACAAAAAAGGGAAGAAAAATGTTGTTGCAAATGCACTCTCAAGAAAGGATGAGGATGTGGAAGCATTGTCTTGTGCTATTTCTATTATCCAACCAGATTGGATAAACGAAGCAAGGGATGAATGGAAGAATGAAGAAGAAGTGTGGCCACTCATTCAAAAGTTGCATAAGATCCTAGCTCAAATAATATTGCTAGAACTTGACGAGGAAGGAAAAATCATATTGGAACCTGAAGCAGTCATAGAAATAAGAAATCGACAGCTATGAAATCGATCAATTTCAGAGTATCTCATCAAGTGGAAGAACTTACCCACTAAATATTCCACATGGGAGGATGAGAATTTTATATGGAATCATCCAGAACTACTCAAGCGTTGAGGACAACACTTTTTGAAGGAGAGGGGGATGTTAGGTCCCTATACTACTATTGTAACCCCTTATTGTTATTAGTACAACCCCCTTATTATATTGGTGTTCCCATTTAATTCCCATATTGTTATTATTGTGCCACATAGAAGCCCACTATTGTTATTGTTGTGCCCTCACATTATTATTGTTATGCCGACTCTGATTATATTATGACCCCTTAGACTCCTATATATAGAAAGGAGGTCTAGTCATTTGTATCATCGAATAATTGTTCATTTGTGTAATGTAAAGGAGGTTTCCCCCTCGAAGAGGCTTATTTTGAAGGCGTTGATCTCTCTTTTCTATCTTTTTGTGAGCTGGTTTCAGAACAAAGGATACTACTCAGATACGTCCAACTTAACTGGTAATACGCCTTGGAAAGGTCCAGCTTAATCATCATTCTAGCAAATTTTTTTGCCTTGAGGGAGTGGACTACTTTTTGAGAAGCTACGAGCCCATCCAGGATTTTCCTTCCCTCTACAAATCTCGTTTGCATCGGAGAGATGATATTTCGGCAAGAGGGGTTTTATCCGTTTTACCATAAGAGTAGTTATGATTTTATATAGAACATTACATAGGGAAATAGGATGAAACCCTTGCGGATCTTTAGATTGCAAAGTTTTAGGAATGAGAGCAATAAAAGTGGAGTTCAAGTTGGGGCATACCTTTTGATTGTTGTGAGATTCCTCAACGACCTCGAGAATTTCTCGTCCCATGAATTTCTAGGTGGGTTGATAGAATTCCATTGTGGACCCATTTGGGCCTTGGGCCTTGTTTTTCTACATACCATTGACAATCTCTTCCACCTCTAGTGTAGCATCTGTCGTCAAAGCTAGGTTCTGGTCCTGAGTTACCAGGTGGGGGATATGTTACAAGATTCTTTTTATTGCTTCCATTCTATTTTCTTGTGGTTCTGAGAGAATATCTCTGAAATGATTTACCAGGAGTTCCTCCATTTCTTTGTGTTGGAATCTTTGATTCCCCTCCTCGTATTTCAGGGAGTAGAATCTATTGTTTTGCCTATGTTGGACCATGGCCTTGTGAAAAAATCAAGTTTTTCACTCCCCTTCCCTTAATTAGTTCACCCTCGATTTTCGTTTCCACGGGATCTCTTCCTATTTTCTTCTTTCCTCTAGCTGATTTATTAGTCGTCCTTCTTCTTTGACAAGCTCTTCTGATCTCCCTTCCTATATGATTTTTTGTTGCACCTCCTTTATGCACTTGTTGATCTGGTTTTGGTTATTCATAATATGCCCAATTTTTTCTTTATTCCATTCCCTAAGTTTCTTCTTTAGCTTCTAAAGTTTTAGTTGGAACGTAAGCATGCAGTTCCTCCCTTATTGCTTACTCTTTATCCACATCTCCTCTATTTTTTTGATGAGGTCTAAGTCTCTTAGCTAGAAGGCTTCAAACCGGAAAGGTTGATTTTTAGGGCTCGCTTTTAGATCCACTTCGAGTCTTATTGGCCAATGGTCTTGTTAGCCGTGAGGTGTAGTGCTACTATTTTAATGGAAATGTCCCCTATTTTAGCTCCGATGGTCCACGTCTCCTCTTGTCCACTTTGGCCATAAGCCATTAAAAACCCGGGACCATACAATTATCACAATACAAAGGAAAACACGGGAAAACCCGCAACCAAACCATAAGCCAGACTTCAAAAACTTATACACCCGTGCTCATAAATATCGACGGGTCTGCTCTCAGTTCATCTCCTTTCCGC
>APFE031664671.1:0-14759 GCA_000404065.3 Pinus taeda | reverse complement strand
CTCTTTTGGGTTTGTTATATACTTAGTTTATATTTTGAAGCACTTGAAACAACTACTACCATTATCATCCATGAAAAAGGTTTTATGTGTTTGTTGTACTTGGCAATAGCTTCTTTCAATTCCATTGACACAACTCCATAAGTTGCTCTATATGAAGTCTTAATTTATTGGTCTTATGATTTGGTACATTTCATAGTCCTTTTAGCACTTTGATGCTATCCATTCAGTATACATGTCAAGGGATTTATTTGAGCTTTAACTAACTAGCCTAATCCTAAAAATTCCATTTTGTCATGATTCAAAGTGGTACCTTGATTAACTATCACTAATATTTGATTGGCTAGGAGAATACTCTTTTATGCTAAGGTGTTTTGTTGTTTATTCTTGAAAATTTCATTTGATTTGTACTTTGTGGAATTGTACTACAATTATCTCTATTTGAATATATAATTTCTTGACATGTTTCACGAGGAGCTAATGCCATCTTTACTTCCTTGCGTTACCTCAACCAATTTTTCATATTATGTGATTTATAATACTTTCTTTTTCCAAGGGAAAAAATATGCAAATTTTATTTGAAAAAAAAAATTCATCAGCATCTGCCTAAGGGAATTCTTGTGGCTTGTTCCCTAAACTAGAAAAAGACATAACAACTATAAAGATCTAAAGGATATTATATTTTTTCATCTTTCCATTCCAACAAGAAAACAAAAAACCCATTTATTTCTTGAAATTGCCTGTGAACTATCCCAAAGAGTGTCTCAAACATCTTGAACCAAAGTAGAATTGTGTGCTTCACCAAAAATACCAGAAAAATTAAAACATGTAATATTATCATCGTCTAAATAGATAACTTAGGAATTTGGCACTTATGTAAAATAGATACTTTTCATTTATCTCGAAGGACGCAATTTTTTTTTTTAGTGTTGGCCTTCTTTCTCTTCAATGATCTTTCATGTTCCTTTGTCCAAGAATAGAACAACTTTGGAAATAGTGTTTGCAAGTGTGTTCCCTATTGTATATATATGGTTAAAAGTTATCTGAGAGAAAATAGGAATGTTTTATATGATATTTTGATAGAGTAAAAAGTGTGTAATTCCACCTTTAGACATGACCAATCATCCAATTTATGATCAGCTCCAAGTCCCCATATATATGAAGTGAGTGTACCTTTAGATGGATAGCAAGCTAAATAATGAGATAAAGAGCAAAGAGCTCAACATAATTATTTGTGGTTGGTCCAATGTTTACAGAGAAAGAGAAGAAGTGCAAATTTCCCATGTACATGATGCCTCCTACCCCTCCCAAGGAGGGATTATATTAAGCAGCACCATCAAAGAAAACCAAGGGAATATCCTATTTAATCTTAAGATCCCTAGAAGGGATAGAAGGATTGGTTTTTGTTTGGATTTCAAGGAGTTTTGCATAGATAGTTGTGTAAATCTATTTAAGGAAGAAGGCGCCCTGGTTTTAAGATATTCCTTGATTCCTATCAAGCCATATAACCAAGCCACCACTAGTGGGAGAGCTTTGTGAAGGATGTTTCATGTCGTGGATAACTAGTTTTTAAGACAATCTTTAATAGTCACTCATTTTCAAACATATGAGGGAAATTTTAAATTCTTTATTTCTTTCCATGCCATCTTAATAAAGGGAAGTGTATGAATAGATGGAAGATTGTTTTAGATTCTAAGAGACATAGATGACATCTACTTGGTCCTAAGGATGTTTTCTAGAGGATATCCCAAGTTGGTGCTTTGTTTCAAATAAGAAGCCACATAAAGAGTTTGGATTTTGGAGGGAAGATGAGCTTCCAGAGTTCTTTCCCATATCATGGTGGCTTTGGAGGGCTTTCTCAATGAGCCATACTGAGATATCCATATTTTGGGGAGTATGAGCCATGTGGGCTATGATCCTAGATAAGAATTCACTCATTATTTGTGAGTGTAACATTGTATTCTGTCAATGTTGGATGTTTTCTTACCACTCCAGGACATGATTCACATCTAAGCTTAAATTTTCAGATGATAGCCAACGTTGTGGGGTAGAGTTAGGTACCCCTACCATGATTCAATTTAAGGTGAGGATACCATCCTGATTTAAAAATCACACTAGGGAGTTTAAGAGGATATGATTTTAAAGGCTCTCAATCCACATATCATTGCCAATGAGGATGTTTGTGCCTCTCCTCATTTTCCATCTAAGACCTTTTCCAATAATAGGAAAATATTGAATTATTTCTTTCCAAATGGTAGAGTTATTTTTGGAGGATTTGTATGGTGCTTCGATATATTCCAAGATAGATATTACTTCTGGGAAAAGCCCATACCCATGGATGAGATTCCATGGGTATATATATATTTGAGACATTACTTCTGGGAAAAGCCCATACCCATGGATGAGATTCCATACACCTTTTGCTATAAGAAAAATAGAGAACTAGTGCAGACATTTTAATCCCCATCCTCCTAATACTTTTGGAGTGGCTATCAAATTCCATGCCACGAGAGAAAAGGGATGCTTCTCTCTCTTTTATACCCACAAAAATCTTGGGGAGAGTTGTTTTAATCTATGGATAATATCCTTGGGAATCGATGAGAGAAAATCCTTGTAGACTGAAATGGCCACAATCATTGATTTGCACAAAATAGGTCTCTTTGCATAGAAGAGTCGTTTGTTACACCAACCCCTTATTCTCTTTTTAGTATTTTCCAAGAGACAAACCTAGTTGGGTTTTGAGTAATTTTTTGGTTTAAGAAAGAAACCAAAGTATTTTATCTCACCTTCTATTTGGCGAGGATGTATAGAAAGGATGTTCTCTAAGCTTGAAACTTCAGCCTCTGATAAACCGTTTTTGTACAACGAAGATTAGTTATGATTTATAGCCATTTTAGAGGAAGAAGTAAAAGTTTCCATAATGTCCTTTAAAGAGAGTATGTGGTCCAAGTGTCCATCCAAGAAGATTAATATGTCATTCACAAATAATAGGCAAGAGATGGAGAATGTTGATTGATAGAGATATCCTTGAACATGTTCCTTTATTTTGCATATGACAGAAGATGGTCGATACCTTCAACCATAAGGAGGAAGAGAATAGGGGATAAAGGACATCATTTTGGAGCCCTCTTTCCAGGTTGAAGAGAGGGGGATCAACTCCATTGATCAACAAAGAAAAGGATGAGGAGTTGATATAGCTAAGAACCCAAGAGACAAAGGGGTAATAGAACTCCAAATGAAGAATTAAAAGTATAAGATAAAACTAATTAACATGATCAAATGTTTTTGATAATTCCACCTTGTATATGATTGTTGAGAGACTCCTTGTGTGGATGGTGTGTATTCCCTATTGGGCTAATCTAATTGCTTCATGGATTTGGCAACCTTCCAGGAACCTAAATTAGTTAAGGGAGATATTATCAAATAAAATAGTTTAAGGTGAGTAGCAATAAGATTTGCAATAATCTTATAAATGGAATTACAAAGGGAGATTGGCCTGAAAAGGTCAAAAGAGGTTGGGTTGGTGGATTTAGATATGAGGGCTATGAATGTATGAATGTTGAATTGAAGAGGCCAACATTTTCCTATTTGATCTTGAAAAATTTCTACTCTAAGAAGATATTCACTAAGGAAATTAAAACATTAATAATAAAATTAAATGGGAAGATCATTTGGCATGGGGCTTTTCCATTTTTGGAAACCATGCAAAAACTTTTCTAATTTATGTTTTGTAACTTTGTTCATCAAAGAATAATTTCCGTCTTGATCAAGAAAACTAGGAAAAAGACTAGAAATCCTTAAAATCTCATAGTTGGTAATTTGTAGTCTTAATGGAAAACCCACTTAAAGTATTTGCATCCCTCAATTGCAACATATTCATTAGATATATTATTCTTATCAATAACCTAGATAATATTGATTGCTTTTTTTGTGGTTGGAAATTCTATGGAAGTACTTTGTGTTATCATTTTTTTTGTAGTGGCTACAACCACCCTCCAAATATTTTCCTTCGCTTTGTTTTGGAGCCTCCCTCCTTAAATCTTAGAAGCTTGTCTTACAATGCTCAGGTACTTATGCTTTCATTTGAATTTATCTGTCGCTTTGCAACTTGTGTTTTCTTATTTCTTTTGTTGTCTAACCACAAGATGACCCTTGTGACTTGGTTGATCTAGTTCTTGCACTGCTTTGGAAAAATGCGCAGTCTTAGAGGGCAACCAACCTTGCTCCCAGGAATATTGGAGAGCAGCCCAACAATGAGCCTTGCTCTCAAGAATTATGCAGATCAACCCAATAGTGAGCTTCGGCTCCAGAACTGCGCAGACCCAGCTGATAGATTGTCTTCAACTGGGAAATTGTGCAGAGCATGAGAGGTAGCCAGATCCACTCATCCCAGGAATTGCGTAGAAGCATTCCCTCAGCTACTGTCCAAATGCATGTGCCGACAGGTTGCCCGGTTCCCTCTGGAACTACGCAATTTCTCCATACATGCATGGAAACCCTTCCCAAAAAAGCAAAATGCAAAAAGGAAAAAACTTCCTGAAAAAGTAGGGATTTATTTTTAGTAATGGGAGTTACACTTGAGCTAATTTTAGAAACTGCCACCACTTGTTGCTTTTTCCTAGATTTTTGGCATGCACGTCATAAACCTTGAATCAATAAAATCTATTTAATGGATGCCTCCAGAACTCATTTTCACATTCAATATTGGATCTTTGGCATTCCTGAAGCATCTAAGAACCTTTGGCACGATCGACACAACTTTTCCAGGTAAGTTTTGCTTTTCAAGTCTTTTGCTATTTTTTCTGTCACTTTTGTTTCCTTGGCTTGTGTGAGTGTTTTTTTGCATGTTTTATTGAGTGACCACTAGTGCTTTAGTTTGTTTTAACTTGTAGAAGTGTCGTTTCAGGTTTTTCATTGCCTTTCTTAAGTGTCGCATGCATAACCCTGTGTTTTCACTAACGGTTGCCGTTGCGGTGACTCTCCCCACCAGCTTCGTTGTTCATCTGTTTCACTGATTTCTGCACTTGCTTTGATTACATGCATGAACATTCACTTAGATCTTCACCATCCTTCACTCATGCATTTAGATCTACTCGTTTTCAAGTTTCCCTTGGGCAAATCTAAGCTGCCTCGGCTCAGATCTAGCTTCTCCCTGCATGCAATGCACATTTCTAGAACTTAAGGCTCTGCCTTGGCTCCAAGAATTGTGTAGAGGCTGCCAGTGACTGGCTCCATCTACGCTCTACACAGTTCCAAGAGACAGTCCCCAGTATTTCCCATTGGGATTATGTAATGCACAGTCCCAGCCAGCATCAAGCCAGACTGAACTGCGCATTGCTCAGTTCCAGTCCACAACAAACTATACTGGACTATGCTCTATGGAGTTCCAGTTAGCAATACCTCTCACTGGCAGCTAGGACTGCGTAATGCGCAAATCCAGCTGATAGTCCCTCAAATCTTAGAGTCACAACTGTGCAATCTTGCCTAATAGTTGCCCAGTTTGTTGCATGATCGATCCTTGAAGTGATTTGTGTTTTTAAACTAACATTTGCTTGTTGTGAGTGTCCACTCTGTCTCCAAGTACATCAGTTGTTGAGAAGCTTCTCAGCAGTACATGCATCATGGTTTCCAAGAGAGTTGGATCAAAGGATACTTTAGAGAGCAGCATTGGAGATGTAGTTGAACAGGTGCCAATGAACTTGCCCATTTATGCAAACACATAACTGTTTGTAGAGAAGGACATGAAGATTACATGGCAAGAAATAAAGGGCATATTTGTAGGCAGCTTCAAGGAAGATCTGGAAGATCGACAAGTCTATGTCAACATCCACAAGTCAGGCTTGTACAGGGCTGCATGCAGGTACCACGCCTTCCCATGTGCGGATATCATTCACTGGATTGTCTCACATACCGATCTTGAGAAAATGACACTAAGCAGTACCAGAGGGACATAACGTGCCACCTTCAGGATGCAAAACTACCATTAGATGTATCACTTTCCGCAACCGGTGAACTATATGGATGCATTGTTCTACACTCCCAAAAACAATGTGAACACTAGAGACATCATGAAGTGTTGGGTAAAAGAGCCATCGAAGTGCAGAGTGACACCCAACCAGGGATACAATACAAAGTCACTCAGGAAGGCTTACCAATTCTTGGTCATCTTTCCATGCCACTTGTATGGCCAAGAAAGCACGAAGACCTTCCCACATATTTGAGTATTTATGTTGGAGGAGTTGGCAAATGAAGGAAGGCTATTCAACTGGTCTGACATGTTGTATCTTCAGTTGAAGTGCATGTGTCAAATGCTCGGAGCCTTCCTAACGATGAGCAAGCAAGATTCTTTATGTCCACATATATTCTTGATGCAATCTCTGCCCAACAGTAGTTCCATCGCATAGTTTGGACATGGAAACCATCAGAGGATGTTGTGAACATCTATTACAAGTTGCTCTTTGAGTGCAACTATCGAGGAGTCATGGTGAGGCTGCCTGACCACTTCATCACCCTATTGTACAAGATGATATTCGAACAGGATTCACCTTGCATGTCCCAAGAAGGGATGCATGCATTGTTTAACATTGAAGATTGTTATGCCTCACCTGGTGGCACCTCCATCAGGATGTTTGGCACGGATAAGTCTCCGCATGAGCTACCAAGGCTCTCCACTGACAAGCTGGTCATGCAAGAGGTTTCATACCATATCTCCATAGGGTTATCAACAGTACTGCATAGGAGGAAGAAGGCACCATGGCCTACTCTTCCTTTGCGGATTGGGTTGTACGAGATCCGTACCTTAAAGGATGTGGATGTTGAGGCCGAGGACTTGAAGAGGTTTAAGTTTGATAGCAATATTTTCAATCCGTATGACCCCCACTGCATATGCAAGAACCACTATGCGAAGTTGTATTACCCATGGATCCACAGGGCATGTCATTAGCCAGAGTAAGATCCTTGGAGGTATTGCTACAAATCCTCTAGGCTCAATGAACCGGTCAACATAGCTGTAGAATGGAAAGTAGCATTGTGGGCAACAACACTATAGGAAGCAACAACAACATCAGTAGTGAGCAGAAAACCGACGTAAGACAAAGGCAAGAGGAAGATTTTCGAGAGCGCAGAGGCTAAGTAAAGCTACAATAGATACTCTTCTTGAGAAAGTAGCTTTCGAGATAGAGGCGACAATGCGAAAGGAGAATAGAACAAAAGAAGAGAGATAAGCAAAAGGTTGGAGGATGCAGAGAGGAAGTTGCAAGAAACAGAAAAGAAGCTGAAAGCAGAGCAAGAGCTTAGGAGGAGAGAAAGGGAAGAAAAGTAGAAACATGAACAAGAGGAAAGGTAAGGGGCACTGACAGGGAAAACTATGCCTATATAGGTTTAGACAGTAGAGCAGCCAGCGGATGAAGAAGAGGGTGAGCAAGTGAAAGTTCAGGAATTTTCTTAGCAGGTCGACTAGATGGTTGAGGAAACAAACATGGAGATGGAACATGAGCCACAAGACCAAGACATCGATCTCATGCTGAGGGTATCCGAGGTCGCACCATAGTCTCGCCACCTCCAGAATCACAATTGGTCTTGAGCGAGCAAGGAAAGGTTGTTCTCCTTGATGATGATTCGAAGATGGATGTGTAAAATCTGTAATTCGACAAGTCACAACACAGGATTGTACATGCACGAATAAATAAGCTCCTGGATGATCACACATCACCTACGCACATAAAGAAAAGGGTGATTGTATCAGATGTTATAAGACATCCAACTTGCATGGCCAATGCTTCTCAGGCTTATGCAGAAGCCACAAGTTCAGCGGTCAAGTTATTGATAACAAAAAATGATCAGATGGAAAAGGACTTACAAGAGGCTAGGGCAGAGAATAGAGTAGTCCACAGGATCCATTATGGCAGAAATGAAGAAAGAAATACTTTCAGAGATATCAAATTTGGAGACCACCATGCATATGCTGAATAGAAGATTTGTCACCATGCACAAAGCGGTTGTCCATCTATACTATTTTTAGAAGCAGTGCACAAAGACAACACAAACTCTTAAGGGCATCCACGTTTTAATTACACATGTACAAGAATGGACAATGAAGTACAAGGTGGGCCCACTTTACTTTCACGAGATGATGAAGCCGCAGGCAGATCTAGACAAACCACGAAATCAAATGTTGATCCAGAACTATGAGAAACTCCCTCTTCTCATCATCAACATTGAGGCTTCCTATGCATGTTTTATAGGAGTATGGATGTCATAGTGAGGACACACAGGTTCCCTTCCATCAGACCCCTCACTCAAGCCATGAGGAAGAACCAAGTCATGTTGGAGGTCGACGGGTACGTAAAGCAGTTGATGCGTGATGCCACCAGTGATGACTTGCATCCGAGTGCAAAGAACATGCAGAAGTACATCGATGGTCCAACCATACTCAGGACAATGTTGCACATGCTTTAGGATGAGCTGGACAAATTTTTCATAACCATATACCCATAAGCCATGGGGGCAAGAATTTGCTTCGATAAAGACATCACCAAATAGTACAAAGACACGATAGCATCGTACCAAGCTTGGTATCAGTTCGTCACCGAAGACCACCGCGAGGAGGTTACTGAGTTGGTCTTTCCCCAAGACCTCGAGTGATGTTATTTGTTTTGTTAGGCTGACTTAAGCCTATTTTGTCCCACATGGGTATATGTGGAAATTGTATTATTATAAATATGTTGTTAGTAAAATTCCAAGTGTCACTAGTGGAATGTGAACAACCACTATGTAATGTGAAGAGTCATGAGGGTAGTCCAAGAGTCGAAGGGGAATGTCAAGGGTCATCCCACCCTTTGCTATATATAGAACCTCATAACTCATATTACAAGATTTTGGGAGCCAAGCTTTTGGCTAGGCATTTCTTAGAGAAGGCTTGGAGAGTATTGTGACGAGCCTTGGCTTCTACACAACGTAGAGCGAGTACATCTCTTTAGAGGAGTAGGCAATGTTGACTATAATATTCCACTATTGGGGCTAGTGGCTGTCAATGGTGTATGTATGGACAAAACTTTCACTTAATAATATAACTAAGCCAACAAGTTTTCATGCATATGTTTCTATTATAGTTCGACTATTTTAATTACTTTAGCAATGTATGTTATCTCACTTACACATTTGTGTATGAACTATTTTGTATACGATTGTAAGAATCTTGTTGAAAACGTGTTGTTGTCTTAACCCGTCACTTTGTATTGTGGACTATTCCGCTTCCAACCTGTGATGTCATTCAACTTGTCTATTCCTTTCAGGTTCTGTACTATTACAGGCTTCTAAGGGACACACTTACTTTTCCCCTCTATGTGTTAGAACCCCTATGCATCTCACTTGACTCGCTGTAAGGTCACACACTTTGTTTTGACAAAGTTATCATACTTACCTCTGTGCACTACTATAGTCAAGGCACTACTGTACTACCCAATGTTGGGACTCATACTCCAAATGGTTTGAGGTCTAGTTGGGACTTCTTACCAAGGATATCCCCTTACATGTTGGCGGGTCCAACACCTTCAACATTTTTGGCGCTAGAAGGAGGGCTAGATGACAAAATGAGTCCTCAAAGTCTTTTATGAATCTCTGCACATTATTCATGACTTACATTACAATCATACCTATGACATGTTTTTCTCATGCAAATGAATTTGAAGTGTCGAAGAACGTTCTTGATGACTTGTCATGATTTAAGCATGATGGTGAAGCTAGAGTAGCCCTGCTAAAGCATAGAGTTGCCTTCACAAGTTTGTGTCACATGAATGAAGTCCCCTCGGACAACATTGCTTGTGGGTTGTCCACTTACAAGTTCGAAAGGCGTGCCAGGAAATGGTGTCACACATTGCTTGCAACATCCATTCCTTATTATGTTCACATGATTGATGAGTTGTTCCATGTTTTCTATCATTATGACCGTAAAGCACTCAATAAAAAAAAAATTCTATAATTACAGAAAGCACTTGATGAATCTATCGCACACTTATGGGATCACCTCTATAATCTTGCTTTTTAAATCCCCAAAGATGAAGTTTATTGGAAATTTCTCACGGAACGATTTCAATATCTTCTTCATGTATTTGGAAATCCTCATGAGTTAGAATCATTCGAACCCCTCCTAGCATACCTCGGTGTTAGAGATTCCAAATCTAAGATGGAAAAGGTCACTGTCACAGGTGACAGTCTGTTCACTCCTCATCAACCAACTCTAGCTTCGTAGGATGAGGTGGGAGAAGTTGTGAACCCATTTTTTGAACTGTCACCCCCTCCCATCCCACCTTCTCTAGATATCTACGTAGATGTGGATTGCGAGCCTGTTGGTTGTCACGTGAACTTGTTTTTTCAACCTCCATTGTCTTATTCTGTTGATCTTCCAAATTTTTGTGTCTTGTGTTCATCCATTCCGGACTCCACATGTGATGTTCACGAGGATCAAGTTGTTGATGGAGTTGGTGTTGAGCAGCTAACATGCGCTGTCATTTTTGATGAGTATGTGTGGGAGTCTGAAGAAGAACTTGTGGTGAAGGATGACCTCCTTCTATCCGCACCTTGTACGCTCTATCCTGACATCTTATGTGATCCTACCATTTCTAATTTGTCTTGTAAAAATTCATTCCCAGATGTTTCTATTTCCGATCATTCACCTGACGCACAGGATGTAAGTCCATCATTTGATTATGGTGAGGAAAAATCTTTCCTTCTGAATCCACTCAATCTGTCATCTTTTCTTTCTAAAAATTTAGAGGGTGAAAATTTATGTTTCTCATCAACCCCTTTATATGATTAGTCAAATCATGAGGATGCCAATGTACATCTTGAATTTTCTGATCATGGCTGTTGTGATCTCTTTACTCCTTCATTTGATCACGATGTTGATTTAGTTTCTATTGATCTTTCCAAGCCACCAATCTTTGATGATCTACCTGTTGATGAAGTGGAAACCCCTCAAGTTATCGAGGCACATCATCCCGAGCTAATGGTTATGTCAGATCCTCGCTGTCTCGAGGTCAGTTACACTCCCGATTAGAAATCCGTTGAAACACCAGAGGCTTCTCATCACTCTCTTGCACACATTGAAAATGAATCTGATATGCACATCTTACACCCTATCTCACGATCTTATCACTCATGCATTGGAGGAGTCATATGTAGCAAGTCATGCTACGAAGAGAAAGTTTTATTCTTTCTTCATGTCTGGTCATTTGCAAAGATAGAAAGGGTGTGCATGTTCGTCTTCTGCACACAGTGCGATGCTTCGCCATGGTACGTACGCAGAGTGTTTGTCTTACACTTTTACCTTTTTCGTTTCTGTGAACGCATTCAAACTTCGAGCGTGTTGGTTTTTGTTGTTTTACCTTTCTTGTATGTTAGTTTGTCTAAATATCATTCTTGTCAACCATGCCTTCACCAACATGGGCCAACCAATGTGTCGGTGGCTGCATTGGAAATATCACTTTACGTGAGTAGGCCCATGCATTGTTTAGTTTAGGAGTAGGAGTAGTGTTTGCTTTCTTGCTTGCTTTTCTCTCATGTTTGCTTCGCTTACTTGTTTTTCTTTCATTTTACTTTTGTCATTTGTTTCATTTTTTTGTTTGTTTTGCACCCGTAGGTTTAGCTTCACATGAAACCATGTTTAGCTCTTGAGACAAGCAGGTTGAAGTACAAGAGGACTTGTACAACTATCAACATCTGGTTATCTGTATCCCCTCTCTTTATGAAGAGCTTGCGTTATTCAGTCAATGATACCCTGAAGGAAAATACGTTATGTTCAACGTTAGTCTTGGTGAAAACACAACGCTTGCACTTTTAACTATTACCAGCTACTCTAATCGGTTTTTCTATATTCGGTTAACCCTTACCGACTCATTCAAGTAGAGTAAGATGAGGGGGAAAAACTTAACAAGTATGTCAGAGGTATATATAACATGCTTCTATGAAGGGAAAACCTCTTCCGTTCTCAATAAGTCGGGATCCCTCTTCTGCCTCATGAAATAAATAAGTGCCTATGCACAATTTTCTAAAAATGAAAATATGAAAAAAATAATTAAAAATAAATAAAAATAAAATAAGGCGAAAGAAGAGAAAGGATTCCTGCGCAGAGAGGCAAAGCAAGTAACTCTGCCAAGGTACTGTCCAGGCTCGCTAGCAGCGGAGCGATGCTTGTGTTCTTAAAGAGACTCTGCCGAGGTACTATCCAAGCCTATTGGCAGCGGAGCAACACCAGAGATGAAACTTAAACTCTGACAGTCTACATTACTTGTGCATCAATATAACCCTCATCCCCAATTGGAACAAGTTAGTTGACTTGGTTTGGTATGTGTGCTGACTGATCAAGAGAATGGCAGGGACTATATCTTTAACTCAAGCTAGTGAGGAAGCCATGATGATCAAAGAATCAAACAATACTTCCAAAGGAGTTAGACTCGCTTTACATGAGACAAATTCCATATAGAGAGCTGGAGTTCTACCAGTGTGTTGCCAATGTTGTAGTGACTACAACCACCCTCCAAATGTTTTCCTTCTCTTTGTTTTGGAGCCTCCCTCCTTAAATATTAGTAGCTTGTCTAACACTGCTCAAGTACTTGTGCTTTCATTTGAATTTATTTGTCACTTTGCAACTTATGTTCGCTTACTTGCTTTGTTGTCTAACCACAAGATGGCCCTCGTGAATTGGTTGATCCAGTTCTTTCACTGCCTTAGAAAATTGCATACTCATAGAGGGCATCCAACCTTGCTCTCAAGAATTATGCAGAGCAGCCTAATAGTGAGCCTTGCTCTCAAGAATTGCTTAGATCAGCCTAGCAGTGGGCTTCGGCTCTAGAACTGCACAGACCCAACTGACAACTTGTCTTCATCTGGGAAATTGCACAGAGCATGAGAGGAAGCTAGAGCCACGTAGCCTGGGAATTGCAAAAAATAATTCCCTTAGTTGCTGTCCAAATGCATGTGCCGACAGGTTTCCCAGTTCCCTCTAGGACTGCGCAATTTATCCATGCATGAATAGAAGCCCTTCTCGAAAAATAAAAAAGCAAAAAAAAAAAAAACACATCCCTAAAAAATAGGGATCTATTTTTAGTAGTGGGAGTTACACTTGAGATAATTTTAAAAACTGTCGCCACTTATCGCGTTTTCGTAGATTTTTGACATGCGCATCATAAAACCTAAATCAATCAAATTTATTTAATGGACACCGTCAGAGATTGCACATTTGATCTTGGAGCTCCCACATTCCTGAAGCATGTAGGAATCTTCGGCACGATTGATAGATATTTTCCGGGTAAGTTTTGCTTACAAGTCTTTTGATGCTTTTTTTGTTGCTTTTGTTTCCTTGGCTTGTGTGAGTGTTGTTTTGCATGTTTTATTGAATGATTGCTGGAGTTTTAGTTTGTTTTAGCTTGTAGAAGTGATGTTTCAAGTTATGCTTTGTATTTCTTAAGTGTCACATGCATAACCATGTTTTTTCACCAACAGTCACCGTTTTGGTGACTCTCCCCACCAGCTTCATTGTTCGTCCGTTTCACTGATTTATACACTTTCTTTGATTGCATGCATGAACATTCACTCAAATCTGCACCATCCTTCTCTCATGCATTCATATCTACTTGTTTTCAAGTTTCCCTTGGGCAGATCTGGGTTGCCTCAACTCGGATCTAGCTTCTTTAGACATGCATTACGCATTTTTGGAACTCAAAGCTCTACCTTGATTCCAGGAATTGCGCAGAGGCTACCAGTGAATGGCTCTAGCTGTGCTTTATGTAGTTCCAAGAGTTAGGCCCTAGTCTTTCCCACTGGGATTACACAATGCAAAGTCCTAACCAGCATCAAGCCAAACCGAATTGTGCATTGCGCAGTTCCAATCCACAACAAGCTATTCTGGACTACGCTCCGCGCAGTTCGAGTCAGCAATACCTCTCACTAGCAGTTGGGACTGTGCAATGCGTAGCTCCAACTGACAGTCGCCTCACCTCTAAGAGTGACAACTGCACAATCTTTCCCAACAATTGCCCAGTTTATTGCATGATCGATCCTTGAAGTGCTTTGTGTTTTTAACCTAAAATTTGCTTGTCGTGAGTGCCTGCTTTGTCTCTAGGTACATCAATTATTGAGTAGCTTCTCAGCAGTACATGAATCATGGTTTCCAAGAGAGCTGGATCAAATGATACTGTAGAGAGAATCACTAGAGACGTAGTTGAACAGGTGCCAATGAACTCGCCCATCTATGCTGACACACACTTTTTCATAGATAAGGACATGAATATTGTATGGCAACAAATAAGGGACATATTTGCAAGCAACTTCAAGGAAGATCTGAAAGATTGACAAGTCTATGTCAACATCCACAAGTCAAGCTTGTACAGGGTTGTATGCAGGTACCCTGCCTTCCCGTGTGTGGATATCATTCACTAGATTGTCTCACATACCGATCCCGAGACAATGACACTAAGAAGTACCAGTGGAACACAACTTGCCACCTTCAGGACATAAAACTACCATCATATGTATCACTGGCCACAACCGGTGAACTATATGGATGCACTGTTCTACACTCCCAACAGTAATGTGAAAACTAGAGACATCATGAAGCATTGGGTAAAAGAGCCATCGAAGTTCAGAGCGACACCCAACCAGGTCTACAAGAAGAAGTCACTTAGGAAGGCTTACCAATTCTTGGTCATGTTTACATGCTGCTTGTATGGCCAAGAGAGCACAGAGACCTTCCCATAGAGTTGGGT
>APFE031664670.1:156289-166415 GCA_000404065.3 Pinus taeda | reverse complement strand
CAGGATAGTTCTCCTTGCCAGTGAGAACTATTCCTACCATGGATATGATTGAATGCATTCTGTAAGAAAAAATTACTTCTGCTGATAGAAAACAATATATATGTTATACCTTCCACTTCTCAAATATATATGCTATACCTTCCATATACCCATATATGTTTTTTTTTTAGTACCATATAACATATCACCATAAAAAACTTAATGAATTTCATGTCACGTTCACCATTTTTCCATTCAAAATAATATATTATCACTCCATATAATATATTATTATTCTTACACACATGAACATATGTTGGTCACCGCACCAATGTTTTCATGTAAAAAGAGTATCGCACCAAACTGAAAAGTTATTTAAAAACTACGCTGGTAATCAAACAAAATCACTAGAGAGTATGTCAGGCAGCATTCAAAACTTAATTGAGCAGGATGCATTGATACCAATCGAACTTGGGAAGAGACCTGTGCTCACACACCATATTCCTCAACCACCAAACACAATATCCAATGTTGAATTTGATTTAGATGAAGATGAAGAAGAAACTGCATTATTTGATGAAGAGACTAAAGATGAAGAATTTGTTGAAGTACATGGAATGTGGGATTTTATCCTTCCTGCTTCCGATGATGAAGATGAGCAAGAAGCTCTACCTGTTAGCACTAGGAGTAAGGGCCATGCTGATTCAACACAATCAACTCAAAAGCAAAAGCCCTCAACCTCTGCTACCAAGGATAAAGTGGCCAATAAAAAGTCTTATCCTATATCTCCTCAACCAACTCCGTCCTCATCTAATCCTCCATCTTCGTCTAAAACCTTGGTAGAAGCTGATACCATATAAAACAGTGGAGGACATGAAGAAAGCAAGAGCAAACATCTCTCTTCATGAGCTCAGTGAGCTTAAACATCAACAAAAGCTATTGTTGAAAGAATTGAATGTAGTTCCTGCTTCTCCTCTTCCTGCTGCTGTGATATCCCAAGTTTCCAAAGCAATGGGTAAGCCTCCCAATGATTCATCAAATAAGGTTGATCCTACCGATGCTATCTTAATTGGTAATAGATCTAACTCACATACTCCCCCTTTCCTCTTGACTCATGAAATCTTCAATAAAAATTTGCACAATTGCTTAATAGATTCAAGGGCTTCTTCAAACATAATGCCAAGAAACGTTTGTACTAAATTAAATGTTTCACCCCAAAATTCTGTTGTTCGCATTGTGCAGCTTGATAGAGCAAAGGTTGAAGTCTTAGGGGAAATGAATTCAATCACCGTTAAACTTTCTTCTAATCCGAAATTTTGTCAAGTAATTGACATACTAGTTGTTGATATTCCTGAAATTTATGGTTTAATTCTTAGTAGAGATTGGTATGAGAAACTTCATGGCTATTTTGCAACAGACTGGTCTCACATGTGGCTCCCTTACGACGGAAAGCCAAATCAAATCAGAATTGACCAAGAAAAACATTTGAAGCATACAATAACTGATTTTGTAGATGAAAATGAGCCAATAGCTTCTAACAATAATATCATTGGAAATTACTCTATTGAGTCATTTTTAGGGAAATTCAATTCACAAAAGTCACTTTTCTGGATAACTCTGTTACTTCCCAGATTGAGAAGTTTTCTCCAACAGATTCTTCCAGATGCATAAATCTTGTAGATAAACCATTAGTTAAAACTTTGTTTTGGGCATTATATTTTGATGGATCTAAATCCAATGATGGTGCAGGAGCTGGTTGTATATTAATCAGTCCAGAAGGAGAAAAAACCATGCTAGCATGTAGATTAGAATTTGAATGCACAAATAATACCGCTGAATATGAGGCATTGGTCCAAAGTTTGTATAAAGCAAGAGGCCTTGATATCAAATATCTTCAAGTTTTTGGAGATTCTGAAATAGTTATCAAACAAGTAAGAAACACTATTCACTGTCTCTCTGGACATTTAAAACATTACCAATCATTAGTCTAGGATCTTACTTCACATTTTTTAGCATTCAACATCTCTCCTATCCCTAGACTTCAAAATGCAAGTGTTGACCTTCTACCTAACATAGCATCCAAGCTTGAACCATCAGAAGATTATAGTCCAGATAGGTTTTTCATAGAATTAATTTTTCGACCATCCATTCCCGTAATGTCACCAATTGGTGAGTGTTTAATAATGACGAGGATATCATAAGCTTTTTAACATCTGAAGGATCATATGATGATCAGATAATTGATGAAAGTGAACATGATAATTAGTTAAAACAAAAGTCCAATGTGAATCCCATACCTAAATCTGTGGTAAAACTTGAAGATATTTATGACCAAAAACACAAATTTAAGAAGGTTACTAATTCTAAACTCCAAAGTTCAAACTTAAGGTTTGAACTAGTAAACCTTGGAACTGATATCAAACCTCAAAACATCAATCTAGGACTTGGTCTCTCACCTGATGAGAGATCAGCATTTATTCATGTGTTGAAAAAACATAAAGGTATCTTTGCTTTGAGCTACGACGATCTTAAAACATATGAAACCTCCATCATATAACACATCATTCCCATGATATCCAATGACAAACTTGTACAACAAAAATTAAGGAAAATTCACCCTAATCTAGAAAGTTAAATTAAGTCTGAGTTGAATAAACTCCTTAAAGCCAAGATTATCTTTCCTGTTAGGCATTCAAAATGGGTTTCAAACTTAGTACTTTATCAGGAAGAAGAATGGTGACATTTGCATCCTTATAGACTCTAGAAATCTCAACAAAGCCTATCAAAAAGACAATTTCCCATTACAGACTATGGAGCAAATACTGTAATCGGTAGCTAGTTCAGAGCTAATGTCTTTTCTTAATGGATTTTTAGGATATAACCAAATCCTGGATGATAGATTAAAGACTTCATTCAGGACTAAACGAGGAACCCATGCCTACCAGAAAATGCCTTTTGGTTTAATTAACGCAGGGGTAACCTTCCAAAGAGCTATGGATATAGCCTTCAAAGGTCTGATAAACAAAACTATTGTCATTTACTTGGATGATATAACTATTTATTCCAAGAAGAGAAATAATCATTTACATGACTTGAAGCAGATCTTTGAATGTTGCAAAAAGTAAGGAATTTCATTAAATCCAAAGAAATCTTATTTTTCTCTAGATGAAGGTAAGCTTTTGGGGTTTATTGTATCCAAAAAAGGCATTTGTATTGATCCAAACAAAGTAAAAGAAATTGCTGAAATTCCTTTACCCCACAATAAGAAATCTATGCAGTCCTTTCTAGGTCAGAGAAATTGTGTTAAAAGATTTGTCCATGACTTTTCCCAAATTGTTTTACCATTACAAACCATGATTAAGAAAAATTCAATCTTTAAGGGGGACATAACGAAAGAGAAGCTTTTGATTTAATCAAACAAGCCATTATGAATGCTCCCTCTTTAACAACTCCAAATTTTTCTAATCATTTCTAATCTTGTATACATTCACTTCTCAAACATCTTATGTTGTTGTTCTAACGCAACTTAATGATCAACAAATTGAAGCACCCATCTCTTTCTTTAGTTCCAAATTTCAAAGTGTTGAACTAAATTATTTAGAGGTGGAAAAGCAAGCTTCTGTTGTTTTCAAATCTGCCTTTTCTCCTAAAACACACACTAAAATAATAGCCCCATTCTCAGCAGTGAGACAATTACTTATGCAAAGTGAAGTAGGAGAAAAAAGGGCAAATTGGGTAACAACTCTGCAAGAATATGATATTGACATTAAACCAGCTAAAATTGTCAAAGGACAAGCTTTTTACAGATTGCTTACAAGAGCTTCCAACCTACCAGTAGATGAGGACTCAGGGAGTACAGTACACATATCAGAGGTAAGCCTAAACAATTTGGAGTCCCAATATGTTGATCTCATTTTC
The DNA here is from genome assembly GCA_000404065.3 of Pinus taeda. Lineage (NCBI taxonomy): Eukaryota > Viridiplantae > Streptophyta > Pinopsida > Pinales > Pinaceae > Pinus > Pinus taeda. Next base: position 162,518 of record APFE031664670.1, on the reverse strand, counting down.
TATTTGAAAAATGGATATGCTCCCCCTAAACTCAATCACAAAAGGAAAAGGGCTTTAAGATTAAAAGCAAATCAATATGAAATCATTGATGATGTGTTATTTAGGAGAAATTATGATTCTGTATTATTAAGATGCCTCGAAAAGTCTGAAGCACAAAAAGTTTTGCAAGAACTCCACGATGGACCAGCTGGTGGACATTTTGGAGGGGATACTAGTGCACATAAGATCCTGCATGTTGGGTACTATTGGTCTACTTTGTTCAAAGATGCCCATGAATACTTGAAGAAATGCAAAATATGTCAAACTGCTACTGGAAGACAACAGAAACCTGTCTTACTTTTTCAACTAGTCAACATTGAACAACCTTTTGAACAATGGGGATTAGATATCATAGGTGAGATTGTTCCTCATTCTTCAAAACAACATAAGTATATCCTTACAGCTACAAGCTATTTTACTAAGGGGGTGGAAGCAATTCCACTTAAGGTAGTCAATTTTGATGCTATCATTGAATTCATTGATAAATTCATTATTACTAGATTTGGCTTACCAACTGCACTTATGCTTGATAATGCATCTTACTTTTCAGGAAATAATATGACTGAATTTGCTCTTAAAAGGGGTTTTAAACTTAAGTTCTCTGCCAACTACTACCCTCAAGGAAATGGTTTAGCAGAATCAGCCAACAAGAACCTCTTAAGAATAATTAAAAGCAATGTTGATCAAAGCCAAAAGAATTGGCATAAATCTTTGACATTTTCTCTATGGGCAGATCGCATAACTCAGAAAGCCTCAATAGGCACTTCTCCATTCAATCTAGTATATGGGAAAGAGGCTATCATCCCTTCAAATCTAGCTCTTCCCTCATTAGCCTTAGTCCAATTTATTGAAGAAACACCTTCTTCTTCTTTACAACTAAAACAGTCTCAAATTCTTAAACTAGAAGAAGAGATAGAGAAAGCTAAGCTTACACATGCTCGCCATCAATAGCTAGTCAAATCTTCATTTGATGCAAGTTTTGTTTCCACAAAATCTTTTCAAATTGGAGATTTCGTCCTTAAATGGGACAAGGCACATGAAGAAAAAGGAAAGCATACTAAATTCCGGAAAATGTGGCTTGGACCATTTCAAATTGATGAACAAGTAGGCCCATCAACATTCATATTGCAAGATTTATCTAGAAAGAGAGATACTCTTTCTGTCAATGGGCTTATTTTGAAAACATTCTTTTCTTAGAAGATTATATCTTCTACTGTAACATTATTGCATTTACTTTTTAAGTTCTTCTAGATAATAATGCTAAATAGCATTACTTTTGGCATTGCAATAAAATCTCTTAAAAATATTTTATGATCTTTCGCTTTAAAAGTAGGAATTCTTAAGGAAATGATCACAACATTTGAAAACTAGTTGAGTATCATAGAACTCTAAAATTTTCTTTTCATTGAAGTTGTAAATTCTTTGAAAACCTCAACTTTATAAAATCCTTTCACTCTATTATCAGTCAAGAAAGGTTATCTTTAACAAAGTAAAGACTATTTACAGCTAAGCATCTCCAACTCTAAAATTGTCATCCAAAACCCTTAAGGAGTCAATGATTCACCCCATCCATTAACTTTACTATTTTTAGAGATTCAAAAATATAATAACCTTGAAAGATAAGGGGTCTCATCACAAGCCTTTTTACCATGTTCATAGGGAAATAATAGACTGACATTACCAACACTGAATACTAAACTAGGGTAATGGCTTACGATTATTTTAATCTTAGGACAAAGGGTCTCATCATGAGCCAGCTTGTTTAGTTCAATTACAAACAGTGAATGGCATTGTCACTTTCTGGTCACCAAACTAGGACAATGGCTTTTAAGTAATAAAAAGATATTAAAAGAAAAGTAAATAAATAAAGAGAGAAAAATGAAATATATATACTTTTGAAATTATCTCTAAAGACTACACTCTTAAATGGATGGGATTTTGAATCATTGATGGTTAAAAGGTAACCCTGTTGAAGTTATGAACGCTTGCTGGCAGCAGTGGCTCTACCTATGACAAATGAATATATTAAAAACGCTAAGTTGTAAAAAGCCCCCTATTTTATCTTTACAACTAATTAATAACTAATATAGACAAAATGTATTTTCATCTATAAGAGGATATAAAAAAAAGTATAATTAAGTGAGTTTTTATGTTCAGAGTAATGTTACGTATCTAAATATTTCAAAAATGTTTTTCCTTTCCTAAATTATTTTTACTTAGAAAAGTTTTAGAAATTTCATTATTAATCAGAGATAGAGCGTGTTAGTCAAGGCCTTGCTAAGTTGACAATGTTAGTTGTATATTGACCATAATGTTGAGGCTTAAGAGGCTTACCAATCTGACTCTTCTTATGAGAATAATTCAATGAAAGTATTGTCCTTGTACTTGTGGTCAATTATGAATACTTCCCTAGTTAAGAGGGAGTGTTGAAATGTAACTAGTGTCGGTCTTCATAATTTGTACTTGAATCATGACTTGATGTAATTATTGATGTACTTGTCAAAAGATAAGAAAAGAAAATTTAGTTGTAAAAAGAAAAGATTATTTTATTAAAATGGGTTTCTTGCCCATCATGTTGTGGTCCTAGGTCAAAGCACCCATTGAATGCTCTAAGGGTCTTCTTGTCAAGTCAAGAGAGAAGGTCATGATGGTCTAGCCCTTGGATGGCCCATGTAACAAAGAAGCAAAAAAAAATTATTATTGTAATTCATTGTGTCTAGAAGCCTTCAAGAGATGGGTCGACCAGCCTTCCTCAAGTCGGCCTAAATAGGCCTAATCTGCCCTCAAGGAAGCCTATAAAAAGAGGAGTCTCCTCTTATTTGAGAGACATATACATCAAGATATATCTCTGATCCTAGCGAAGAAGATAAGGTGGTCTAATCCAGTGAAGAAGAGAAGGAGAAGCAAATTTATGTGGAGGCCAGCGAAAGAGGAAATTAAGTTGACTTTTGTCTCTGCCTGCTCACACATGCAAGTTCCTTAGAGGAACTAGGGTTTTCTCAACTCAGATTTTGCAAGTTTTCTATTTGGGGTTTGGCTGGCTCATCTCTTGGAAGGTTTTGTCTTGGGTCAAGGTCTTGGAAGTCTTCACTGAAATTCTAGAAGAAGAGATTTTTGTGGGTTTTCCTCTCTAGGAGAGGTTTTGGCCCTCGTTAGCAGCCTACATATGGTGTTCTCATGTTTGCATTGTGATCTTCTTATTGGCATTTATCTTGATGATGAACAGAACTATATAATAATACTAATGCTCTAATATACCTCAAAAGAAAATGTCAAAAATTGCAGAGAAATCAATTTAGTAAACAATCTAACTGGTTGCCCTAGATTCCTCAACACTGAAGAATATTAATACCAATATTATTAAGTCTCATGATAACAATTTATCGTGGGAAGTCTATAAGCACAACATTCCGCAGAGAATAGAATTAGGGTCAAATGATTTTTCGGTCTGACAACTTTGTTTAGCACTCGAAGGTTCATATCATATTGTATCATCAAAGATGATAGCTCCAAGAATTGAGAAAGATGTGAAGACATTACAAGACAAAGAAAAATATATCAAGCCTTTCCACAATAATGCTTCAAGGACAAAGCATTTCTAAAAGGGAAGGCAATGTTATGAACATAAATATATAAAATAATATAATTAAGTAATTCATAATTGAATAATAATTAATATAATGAAATGTCATGTCTCAAAGGACATGGCTATTCATGAAAGAGTATCTTGCCTAGGTATATATATGAGGCCCTCCATGTCTGGTATCTTCATATCAAGTGACATAGATGTTCAGATTTGTTAGGCACTGAAAGATATTATTGAAAAGTAGGCCTTTGCCAAGGAATGATGATTTGGTTGACCTGCGTCAGGAAGTCCCAATGTTGTTAATGGTAAATAAATATAAGAAGATACCTAGAATGTTCAAGATAAAGCAGGGATTATATGTGTGGATATTCATGTCATTCAATGTATTAACATTCCATGGACATTTATGACATCGATTAATGATGTCTATCATTGTTTATTTGTACAATACCCTGGTGATTAATAATCCCTAGGAAGAGTACTTGCAACTATGGGAGATGGTACTTCAAACTCAGAAAATACCAATTGGAAGCTAACACATAAAGAAAATATGGGTTTACAAAGCAGTCACTTAAGTGCTTAGTCTTTCTAATTGGAAAAGGCAAACACGCCATAGGCCCAAGCAAATTCAAAGTATTATGAATTGGTTGAGCCCAAGGATCCTAACTGAACTACACAATGTTGAGAGTAGTGAATTAACTGAGAAGTTTGTAAAACACTTTTCAAGTGCCAACATTCCAATCAATGCACTAGCAAAGGCAGTTAGGGTATTTCAATTAAACATCTTTCGAGAGAAATTATTCAAAGTTTTGAAACATTAGATCTATAATACATAAATTTCAAATCTGACAAAATTCTACTTGCTTTTGAATTTGAAAATAGTTATGCATATGGGATGAGCACAATATTATAACAACAGGGCATGCCAATAACTTATCATTTAGAAACTTTTGCTGGTGCAGTGGAAAATTACTTGATGTGTGACAAAGCATTGTATACCATAGTCTATAAAATGAAGCAGCAAATATTGGATTATGTAGCTCAGTAGGACTTCCACATTGGCTTGGTGTCTCAACATGTGGAAGATTGCCTCTCTAGATGATAAATCTTGTAAAATGATTTTATAAAGTACTTTTTATATTTAATTACTAAAAGTGACTTAAGTGATTTTAGAAAGTGGTTTTTCTAAAAGTGATTTATAAAGTTTGAGTGACCTAAGTGATTTTAGAAAGTTTTTTTTCTAAAAAGTGACTTAAGTCATCTCAATGAAAGTTAAAGTCACAACTGTTAATCTTCAAGTGGCAAGATTTAATAGTTTATGTAATTAATGAATTTATAAAAGGAGAAGGGGGAAGTGAAGAGGCACACACATTGACTCATTAATGAGCATTTAAATGAGGGAAAAGGAGAGCTGAAAAAAGTTGTGAAGTAGAGGTTGGACGAAAGGGCACAAATCCCAAGGCACCTTACCATAATTTATTGTAGTTGAAAGAGGGCTCAAATTCTAGGGACGCATTCCGAGGAGGAAGTACAGCAGTAAAGAAGGTTGTATAGTACAAATTTGTTGCAAGTCCATATAGCATTTAATGGGAACAAAAATCGAGGCCTGAGGCACAAATTTTGAGGTGCTAGTTTTTGTTGTGTGATTGTTGTACAATAATGTACAGTTGGTACTTATAAATCTGCACAGAATTCGAGAAAAGGGGCTAATTTTGTACAGTTGTTTGGCACATTTTTCGAGGATAAAAAATGTAATGTCTCCAACCGCTTAGGAGATATAAAACAGGATTCCGCTAGCATAATAAAGTTCTCATAGGCTAAGACGGAGAAAAAATTTAATAAGGGAACATGATTCGCCTAAGAAAACATTATAACTGCATAAGCAGTGAAAAGGACATATCCTAGGCTAGTGAAAAATCATTTTCATTTTATAAAGTGAAAAGTTCCTAAAATGGCTTAATAAAATTAAAAAGGTAAAATGGCAACAAAAGTAGTCACTTAATTATAAAAGAAGAAAAGTGAGGAGTCTCTCCTCATTCTATCACTTGCATTTTGATAAAATGAGCTCTTGAAGAATTTTTGGAGAGAAATTTAGGGTTGAGAAACCTTAGCCGCCATTGCTACCTTCGGTGTTGAAACTATACACCCTAGTTTGGTTCAGAAAGTGAAATCACTCAGATTTCACCATTGCACTACAAAGGAGCTAAGTCACCAGATTCGGCGATTTTTATCAATGAAATTCGAAATTCGGCGATTTTCATGCTGCAACGAACATGTTCGTTCGAGTTCGCTGAATTTTATGGCGAACTCGAACTTAATCCCGAATTCGAATTTATTCGGAAGAAATTCGTTTTAAAATCGATGAAATTCGATCACTGTTGAAAAAAATTCGTTTTTTTTTGCCGCGAGTTTTATTCAGTGTTCCACGGGGACTCGCCCCCCCCCCAAGGGTCTAGTTTCCTCGCTCCCCCGCGCTTCGGGGACTTGGGGACGAGTAGGGGACGTTTCCCCACGCTCCCAAAATGGAGGAAACTCAGGGGGATGTGCCAGGGAAACGTTTCCCTTCCCTGAGGGGGCGTTTCCGAAAAGGGGGACGTGGGGGGA
>APFE031664670.1:74510-156269 GCA_000404065.3 Pinus taeda | reverse complement strand
CGAGAGGGGACGAGGGGGGACGAGGGGGGACGTGGCACACCTTTAATGCATTAAAAACCATTTTAATTAACTAAACACTGAACTTAATCTTTAATTAAGAGTTAATTAACGTTTAGGGTTTTGGAAAATCGTTGTTTCATGTTATAAAACCAGCACCCTGAACCATGAACAACACACTCACAGCCTTTGCAAGTTCGTTGAGTGCTCCACTCACAACGTTGGATTTCATTGTTCGGATTCATCATTCCAGAACTCCTCCCTCCCTCTGGTCAAGCGTCCCACAAGCAGCAGCTGACAGCTCCAATCAAGCATTGTGCAAGCAGCAACTCCCTTCAAGCATAGTGTGAGCAGCCTGTGTGCGAGGAGCGGACTGCTACAGCTTAACAGGTTAGTAACAGTTCATTTCATGAGCTTTTGCCACTGCCGCCTGCGTAACTGCGTAAGAATGCTTTTGGACAATCATCACAGCGTCTGTCTCAGAGCAGTGTCAACCAAACTTGAGTCTTGACTGTGCTGAAGAGTGTGAGTTGAATACAGCTTCTCAATGTGTATATATTGTAATGAGTCATGACCCTTTGCAATTCCACGATGGAATCCATGAAACACAAAAATAAATTCCCTCGCTCTAGAACTTTGCTGTAGTAACTTAAAGTTTTATGTCAAGAACTAGTTTGGTAATTAACAAGCCTCTCAGGTTGAGTCAAAGTGCCAAAAATGACTTATTTAAATATTTTTTACACTAGGTTGGCAAGATCTGAAATACGATTGTTAAGCTATATTAGTCCAATGGGTTAGATCTATGGAAAGACAGGCAGTTTAAGTCCACGTCCCCAAAAATGGCTTCTTTTGCCACTAAGTTAGCAAGATCTCAAATTAAATTGCATAGTATATGTAATAAACAGTGCCTGTATCATTATTGATTGTACTAGGAATTGTATACAAAAGGTAAATTACCTAAAAAAAGTTAGTGAATTAATACAATTTGTTGAAAGTGCAAGCTAGGAAAACCAAGACCTTGAATCGGTTCAATATGGGCTCTCCCCGTTCATGGTGATAGTAGGTTTAGGAAAAGAGCCTACTGTCACATGTTCTGAAAAGTGGATCTGGCTATTTTGTTTCCAGGAACCAATTAACCACAAGTATGGGTGAAAAATCCGACTTGTAAAAACTTAAAAGACTGCCTCCTTGACTACCATGCGTTGTGTTGATGAGACCTGACTGAAATATAATATTGTTGATATAATAAGACCTGATTAAAATACAGAATGTTAATATTCCACCAGCCACCCCACTACTTTCCTATATGATTTCTCAAAATTCTGCCCTGACATCTAATTTTGATCCCATGAGAACTTAAAGGGTTCAAAATATACATTCGCTCAAAGAAAGAAACTAGCAAGATCTGTAAAATGGAAACTAACTAAGCAGTTTAACAACATGAAAAGAAGAAAGTAACTTCCACTTACGTGTCTATCATTTTTTGAATGAGATTGACGATGGAAAAATCTATGGCACAAGGTTATGGTTGTCGCAATGGTTAACTGGGAACTTAATAAACAATAGACAGTCAACCTATTACTATATTAGGCCTATGGTGACTGGTCTTTACCTGTGGAAAAAGCATCCAGGTTCCGTTTAGTCCAAGTTCCAAAAATGATTTCTTTTAGACTTTTTCAGTAGGTTAGCAGTATCTAAAACAGAATTGTGAAGGTATATCAGACCTATGGGCTAGTCCTATGGAAGCATTGCCAAATAGGCTATTCATATATTAATATTATTAGTTGAAAATCTACGGCCTACCTAACTAATATGTCAAGAACTTAGAAGTCCAGTTTCTCAAAATCATTATACATAATACACTATAGTTCTGAGTTCTCTCTATGTTTAAGTTTTCTTCTAAGAAGGATAGTTTTCTCTTTGTTTAGGTTTTCTTCTAAGAAGGATTGTGTAAATTTTCATTCATTGCTTTCTTGCTCCAGGAATTCTAAATTCTTTAACTCAAGGAATAAAACTTTAAACTTTAAACTTTAATCATAATGTATGATCATTGATGTATGATTACAAATTAGAATTTTTAATTTATTATTTTATATGATATTATAAATTTGGATAATGTCAAATGATATTCATATCAATGATCATGCTTTGCAGCGTTTCAATTCGAACCAAATTGTCATAGTGGACTCAATTAATAAATTATATTTTAATATATAAATTTAAGACCCTGACGCTCCCCCACGTTTCCTAAAAAATGGTAGGGAGCTTTTGCATAGGCCGCTCCCGCGCCCCCTCGCTCCCTCGCCCCCTCGTCCTGGAACCTTGGTGGAACATTGGTTTTATTACTCGTGAGTCAGGTATCGGGTAAGGGTTTCATTTCGCCGTCTCAATGCTACTGTGCTACAGCCTACTGCTCACGTTCCGGTTCAGCCTTCAGCGTTCATGTCACGTTTCGGTTCAGCCTTCAGCGTTCACGGTTCAGCCTTGCCGTCGGCCCGTCTCAGTGCTACTGCTCACTGCGGGTTTCATTTCGCCGTCTCAGTGCTACAGCCTACTGCTCACGTTCCGGTTCAGCCTTCAGCGTTCACATCACGTTCCGGTTCAGCCTTCAGCTTTCACAGTTCAGCCTTGCCGTCGGCCCGTCTCAGTGCTACTGCTCACTGCTCGACGCTGCCGTCTCACTGCTCCGGAGTCGGAGCTTGACGCTACCGTCTCACTGCTTTCAAACTTCAGCCCTGAGCCTTCAGCCTTCAGCGTTCAGGACCCAGGTAGGACTCTCATGATGCGTATTGTATTTTAATAATTTATGCAGCAGATTAGAAAGGGTGTTTTGTGATAAGCCTGTAGGTGATTTTCAGGAGTTTACTTGAATGAACACTATCATTTCAATTTATTACTCATATAAGGAGTCTCAGACCAGCAACATACATTTTATTAAGACTCAGAAAAATGCACAGTATACACCAACTTATGCAATCAGAGCTTGAGAACATCTAATCTTTACCCTTCATTAAATTAAGGGACACTTATATATCACTGATGACACATGCTACAACATTAAAGAAATCTGATAGTAGAAGTACCAGTGGACAGAGGCAAAAAGAGTGGCTGCAGATGTCTGTTACAACACTAAAGCATCACCAGCTAAGTAAGAAAAACCTTCCCACAGAGAATTACAAATTTACATCATGAACAGGAACACCCCAGATGAATGCAATAATAAATATATATATTAGACCTCATCAATCAGCAGCTGATCTTCTGAACCACAAATTCGTCCTCCATAAAGATGAGCTGCAACACTTGGATTTGTCAAAGGAATGTTGGTTCAAAGAAAAAATTGTTTCTGGAACTGATAGTTTGACCTTTCCTTCAATTCTGTTCACAAAATCCAGTCAAAATTTGAAGAGAATTTGGCCCTTCCCTTTACTAATAAATCTTCCGGAAATTTGTACCATGCAGGCCATGTAAACTGCTCCATAAACCACTAGGCCCTGGGGAAATTAAGTGCTGATATCACATGGAATTCGGCCACTCTTTTTAGATGATTCGGCCCTCCTTAATTGGCAGCAATTGACCTCCCTTTTGTACAGGAATTAATTCGGAAGGTGGCTTCAAAGATCAACTCGTCCTTAGGGGAAATGAAGAACAACTCCACTCCCATTTTTTGATCTCTAAGAATAGTGCAAATGCTTGGCAAATTTTAAATATATTAAACAAAATTAATAATAGACAACCCAGAAAAAAATTGGTAGGTCAATTACAGACTTAGTTGGAACTTGGAACAGCCATATATATAAAACTGCTTTGAGAAAAAAACAGAGAGAAATTCACTGATGATAATGGAAAAAGAGGAAGAAGTTCTTGGTCAAACCATAACAGACAGCAGCACCCTCAAATTGAATTTCTATTTGTACATTATCAAGTTATCAACATCAGTCATAGAGATGAGCTAAGGTAAGTTATTTTAAAGAAACTGCCCAGTGCCCAGTGGCCCACAGTACTGAATTTATATTCAAACAGTCATACTGATATGACTCAGTATGTTTTTGCATTTTTTGAACAACGTAGTGTTTACTGTTCAGTGTTTTGCATTTTTTGAACAACGTAGTGTTTACTGTTCAGTGTTTTGCATTTTTATAATTATATTGTTTTGAAATTTGCAGACATTTCAGACTTTCAATGGCACCACCAAAATCAACTGCTGTAGCTTGGAATTTTGTCCAAAAAGATGGTTTTAATCTTTCATGTCAGCTGTGTGGACATAATTTCACTGGCACTTTGACTAGAGCAGTGGATCACCTTTTCGGTATTAGCAATGGAAGTGGAGGTGGTGTTGAAGCCTGCAGTAAGATCACAGATGAACAAAAAGCCACAGTGGAGAAAGACCATTCCAATTCACAGATGCAAAATCAGAAAAGGGTAAATAAGAGGCAGCGAATTGAGAGGGAGATTGCCATGTCTTCCTCCAACACCATCAATTCAGTTTCAAAGATTGGTGGATCAAGTTCTACAGCTACTCAAGCAAAAACAAGTGGAACGAAAACATTAAATCAGTTCTGGAAACCTGTTGAGAAACAGGAAGTTGATGATGCTGTCGCTGAGTATTTTTATGCATGTGCAATTCCCTTTAATGTGGCGAGGAGTCCATTTTTTAAAAATGTAATTAAAAAGGCTATTGATTTTGGGAAGGGCTATGTTCCTCCTGGATCTGAATCTTTAAGGACAACTTTGCTAAAGAGAGCAAAAAGACAGAGTGACAGGAAAGTTGGCTGATATTAAAGAGTCTTGGAAGCTTACAGGATGCACAATTTTGAGTGATGGTTGGTCAGATTTGTGTCATCGCCCATTGATCAATGTGCTTGTTTATTGTCCTCAAGGGGTACTTTCCTTGAAGGCAATAAATGCAATGGATCAAGTGAAGACATCAGAATTTATTTTTGGAATTTTGGATGAAGCCATTCAAGAGGTTGGGGTGGAAAATGTTGTCCATGTTGTTACAGATAATGCATCAAATTGTGTTGGTGCAGGGAAGCTGATTATGGAGAAATATAATCAGATTTATTGGACCCCTTGTGCAGCTCACTGTTTGGATTTAATGTTGCATGACTTAGCCAAATTTCCTTGGGTCAATGAAACAATCCGAAGAGCCAAAACAATTTCAAACTTCATCATCAACCATCGTCTCACTTTGAGCATATACAGGAAGAATGCATCAAAGAGTTGTTGAGGCCTTGTGATACAAGGTTTGCCACTTTTTATATTACTCTGAAAAGAGTTGTTGAGGAAAAAGCGAGTCTAAGAGTTGTTTCTTGCAACACTGAGTGGGAGAGATCAACCCTCTCAAAAGAAACTAAGGGGAAAAATGTTGAAGAAATAGTGCTCAATAATGGCTTTTGGGAAAATGCAAACAAAGTTTTAAAAATTTGTGGCCCAATTGTTAATGTGCTCCACATGGTTGATGGTGACAAACCTTGTATGGGTTTTGTTTATGAAAGCCTTGATCGTTGCAAAGAGGCCATTGCAGCTACTTTTAATAATGTGGAAGTTGATTACAAGGAGATATGGGATTTAATTGATCATAGATGGAAGATGATGCATAGTCCATTACATGCAGCAGCATGCTATTTGGACCCTAGATTGTTTGGGTTACCAAGACATAAGGATGAAGAAATCATGAATGGACTTATCCAGTCTATTGAGAAGCTAAATCCAGATCCAGAGATTGCAGGTTTGATCAGAAGTCAGTTGAGGGAATACAGGTTGGAAGAAGGATTATTTGGAACACAATCAGCAAAGTATGATAGGAGCAGAAGTGATCCAGCACTATGGTGGAAATTTTATGGTTCAGGAGCACCAGAATTGCAAAATTTTGCAATTCGTATCTTAAGCCAGGAAGCAAGTGCATCAGCATGTGAAAGGAATTGGAGTTCCTTTGACCACATCCATTCCAAAAAAAGAAATAGATTGGCATCTGGAAGATTAGAAGATCTTGTTTATGTTCGTAGTAACTTGCAGTTGGCATTGAAGAATGTGGCTAAAGAGTCATCCAATTCTTCTACTCCGTGGATCGATCCTGTTCCAAATGCAACAATGGATGATGCTGATTTGTACATTGATAGTGACATAAACACTGAGAGGGAATTCACTGATGAATCTGGTGCTGAAGCATCTAGCGGATTCACAGCTCATACTGCTCTTGATGACATAGAACTTTTCGATGTAACAAGTGGGCAACTGGAACGTCAAGAATAAAACTTGTGTTCCTGTTTTAGATTTCTAGTTTAGTTTTTGCATGAACAATTTTCTAAATTTAAAGTTTAAACTTTTGGTTATTAATTTCCAGTTTGCTGAAACTTGAAGAAACAAATTTTGGTGTTTCGCATTTACCATGAATTGTATATTTAATTTCACAATGTTGCTGCCAGCAGCCTCATGTATGTTATGGCTTGTTAATATGTTATTAAGCATTGAACTGCTGCTGTTTTTTCATTCATGAGCACTATTTCATTCATTCATTCATTCATGAGCACTGTTTTTTCATTGTTGAACATGAGCACTATTTATTAAGCATTGAACTGTTGTTGTAGCCAGTTATTAAGCATTGAACTGCTGCTATTAAAGTGTCAAATGTTAATGCATTCATTCATCTTGGAATTATGTAACTTCCAGTCATAGATTTATATGAATTTGACTTTAAATTGATTATATATATATATATATATATATATTTTCGAATTTCTATATGTCGAACTTAATGTCGAATTTTATTGACAAAATTTTAGTTGGCGAACTTTATTCGAATTTCATGGTCGCCGAACTCGAACTCGAACTCAAACCTGGTGACTTAGACTGCTGCAACCCCCACTACGCTGCTACAAATCCCTGCACTCTAGCACTCTCTGTCGCTCCATTCGCATCCACTTCTACCGACATCTATCATCCTAATACTGTCACTTTGGGGCTCCCATAGTCGGATATGATCCAAGAATTTGGGTACCTCAAGGATCCTGCCCCTCATCTTTTGTAGTCTTCCTGACTACAGCTCAATGTTACCCCACCTCTTCTCTAGAGGTGCATGAGCACTCATGGCACAGTCATCATCCGTCTCTACCTCCTTCTCTGCCTTGGTTGGCACTGCCTTGGAGTTAGAAGCCTCTCCCTTATTCTTCTTCCTAGGGCACTAGGTTGCATAATGGCCGAACTCCCCACAGTTGAAGCACTTTATCTTGGAGGTCCTTTTTCTTCCTCTTCCCTTGCTACCCCGCAGATGCCAAAGCCGCATCCTTTTCCTCCTCTTTCTTGACCCGGGCTCCTTTACTGCTACTTCCCACCTTGGTCAACCATCTGATCTCTTCTTGGCGAAGAGCTGCCCACAATTCTTCCCATCCTGGAAAAGTCGCTTTTCCCAAAATACTTTGGACGAATGCCTTCGACTCCTCGGAAACTGCGTTCAAGGCGGTCCTCACCATTAACTCCCGATCCAATGTAGCCCCTATGAAAGTCAATTGGTCCCAAATCTCCTGCAACCCGCTGAGGAAATGATCTATCTGCTCCCCCTTCTACATCTGATACGACCGCAGCTGATTCTCCAGTAGCATCTTCCTCTGCAAGGAAGTTCCTTGATACAATGTCCTCAAGGTGTCCCACATTTCCTTTGCCGTATTCTTCTCGACAATATGTTGAACTACATGATCCTTGACCCCATTAAGGATTATCCATTTTGCATTGGCCATCGCATCCTCGTACCTTCTGCTATCAGTTGGGTCGATTGGGATAGCAATAGTTCTCAAGGCGAAGGCCTTGATGTGATATCTATCTAGAACATACAGGATCCTGGCCTTCTAGATGACAAAGTTGGACGCTCTGTCCAACCTGTCCTGATCCCTTAGTCCATTCATTGCCATCTCTGCTCTTCTTTTTGACTTCTCTAAGTCTCTACTTCCCTCCTAGAAGTTCTCTCTTTAACTCCTTCTGAGTCTCTACTTCCCTCCTGGAGGCTGGAAGTTCTCTTCTAGACTCACTCTGAGTCTTGATTTCTGCCAACAATCGAATCATACCTCTCCAATCCCATTTTCTCTTGCAGCACTGATCTGGATTTCTTGGCTAGAAATCCGCCTAGGTAGCTACTCCCTCTACCTTGGTTTTGTCCCGTTAGGTAGTGTTCTTCCTTAACAGCAACAACACCCCACCAACTTCACACTCCACAATCTGCCCACAGCTTCCTATGCCCCAGCAACTGAAGAAACTGAGCCTCTTGGCTCTGTGCAATCCCGACAAGGCTGAATCGCTCTTCGAGCCAACTGCGTCACTCGTACCTAGCTTAGTAGGATGACGTGGCTCATCGTGAGCCTCTTCTGCATTCCTTTGCCTCTGTGTTAGCCTCTCTCTGGCTCGAAATGATGACGCGGGCCCTTCTGCGGCACTCCTTCTCTGCTGCTTTCTGCTTAGGAACAACTCTTGCCTTTCGGGACAGTTGTTTCTGCTGCAAATTCTCTGATTTAGTTTGTTCCTTCAACTCTCTTGTGATCTACAATGCTCTGATACCATGTTGAAATTTCTAAGTCTAACCCATTAGAAATTTTACGGCACTATCTAGTTTATTTCACCTACTTGTTTAATTACTGAACAAGTTATTTAACCATATAAATACTGATATAAACACAATGCAGTCTCAACCATCTACCAATCATCAGCTAAAAGAAATAGACAAACACACAAGGGACACCGTTATTTTTGGACAATCGTCCCCGAAAAAACCCAACTTGGGAAAACCGGTGCAGCAGTTCTGAGGGTTTTATTGATAAGCAGCTTTCCTTGAGTACAACTGGGTGCCAAATTGGCTCACCCGACAGAGAAATCAATCTGGCAGTAATACCTCTCTTCGGAAGCAGATATTCGGAAAGTCTGCTCCACGAAACTCTCTCCAACGCCTCTCTGAGGCTCTGCGTCAGCCCTCCTGGCCTCTACGTTAGCCTAGAACCCTCTGCGTTAGCCTACAAATGCTCTGCATTGGCTCTCTAGCCCTCTACATCACCCATGCAGGCCCTCTGGCCCTCTGCGCAATCATTCTGGCCCTTTTGCATGGCTCCTACTAGCTCTGTGTCTGCCTTTCTCTCTCTGCGCTGGTTTTCCGGCAATATCTCTGCTATGCACTCACTGCCCCTCGCTGCAACTTTGATCACTGGTTCGATTTCTCTTAGCAAACCCCACTCCAGAAAATCGAACTCACTGATCAACTTAGTGTGTCTCCAACTGACCCTCAAGCCTCGTGTTATACTTTTCTTATTCGTCCATCAACGGCCGAGATTAAATCTCTAATCAACAACTAAGATTAGATTTGGCTTGATCCATGACTTTTCAAACATTCTAACCCAATTTTATATTTATACCCATTAATATTTTATTTTTCTGAAGATTAGACTTAAGAACTCCATTAAAAATATTAATTATTTTAATATCTCCCAAACTGGTTAAAATTTGTCCAAACCATTTCTGGATCTTGGAGATCTCATGTGCTTTAGCCTCTCCACCAATTTTCATGGCTAGAACACATCTAATGCTATCCCAAATCAACAAGAAGAACGTAAGAAAGATAATAATAATTCAAAGAAATCACAAGTAATTATCAACAAGAGAAAATATTTCTGCCTTTCTGATTTTCTAACACAGATATCCATCTTTAACCAGTCTTTTAGGCATAGAGATTTGCATCTCAATTTCTTTCTGATTCCTCCCAGTGCTTAATAGATTAAGATGGACCTATGCTGATATTTCATCAACCCATCAGAACTATTATCTTGTAGACCTTCTTTCCAAACAGTCTCAAACATGTCACAGAAATTGGACAGCGAGAAGAGATGCCATAAAATGACCCAGTTTAAATATGTAAGCTAGTTTAGAACAGGAGAACCAAGATAGAGAGAACAAATAAATGTGAAGCTATAACATAACTTCTTATTAGAAATTTGTTGTTTTTTGGACAGCTTATTCATCCATTTGTTTGACTGTTCTTAAATTTTAAGCCGTGTTAGTATGTTGGTTTAAATGGAAAAGTAAGATCATATCTAGTTTACTAATAGAAGAAGTGATGCTGATGAGAACCAATTATTGGCTCTGCACAGGTAACTAAAACAAAAGGAACAATCAGTGGAAGAAAAGTTGCATGGAACTGTGTTTTGATTCATTGTCCATGCAATGATATATGCAATCTAGCATTATCTCATAGTGGTACCGAGATATTTTTCCAATAAAAAATATTTTTAAGAGCAATTAATAAACAACAATAATGCCAAATATCCCCAAGTACAACAGTTAGTTCTGTATAGTTAGCCCACTTGCTTCTCCAAAATTGGAAAATAAGGCGAAAAAATCAGGCAAGATACTTACATTCCACCAAGTTGGGGCTCGAAAAGGATCTCTCCTGTTTGGAAACGCTCTTGTGATAGAGTAAAAACTCCTTCATGCTCAACTGTAAAGGATGCTTTTACATCCTTGGCCAGTTCTGCGTGATAATCTTCCGCTACATAACACAAATTCTGCAAATTTTTACCATTACAAGTTATGATTGAGTCAGTACAAAAAGTTGAGATTTAAGTAAATTTGGAGAGAACCCAAATAGCACTCAATTCACTCAATGAATTACAAATAAATTAGATCATTGCCATAGGAAACTTTCATCTGATAAAAATTAGAGGCCAATCAGAGGCAGAAGGAAGCTGCCGTAAAACAATACATCACAAGGCTGTGATGGGAATGTGGGACCTCACAACTAGTATTAGAGGAATTGAATAAAATAACTAGGAAAATAAAATGACCTATATTGGTAAAAGATAATAAAGCAACTTACCAAAATTTTATTTCTAATGAGAAGCTGCTAACTATAAGGAAAGTTGAGACAAGGACTATAAAGAAGTTGATCTCTACAATCTGCGCATGTGGAAGACAGAAAGATTGAATAGATAATATCCTAACCTGCACATAAATTTCTATTAGCATGTGTGGATTTAAGTCGATGGCTTGCTAATGAGCCACATTAGAAGTTTCAGTAAAAAGAGCAACTCAAGATACTAATCTATATGGCTATGTTCCAAAATATACAGGTCCATGTCTCAAATCTGGATCCATCCAAGATCCAGATTGTTACCACCCAAAATAGTAGTCTCATCAAGGTCCTCACGAAGTGCTTGGTGGTAGCACACAAGACAAGTGCTCACCCTCGCCTTGACAGGAGTCTCCACTCTTTAGACCAACTCCTACAAAGCCAAGTGAGATTTCCCTATTCTAAATACCCTCCAACACAGGTTAGTAGACTAGTGCCTAATAATATCTAGTGGGTGATGGAGTTTAGGAGTTAATTTAATGTCTTACTAAATCTGGAAATGGAATATGACTACAAAAAAGTGCAGACTGGAAATAAAAAAACAATCAAACTATAGGAAATAACTCTCAAAATAGCACAAAGTTGACTGTTAGAAGTCCTTACCTTGGTAAATGGCCGTAAATGGACTGCACTATTTTTGTCCCACACTTTCATATCTGAAAAATATAGAAAGCAACAAGGTAAACCCCCCTAGGGGGCCATCCACTAGTGTGGAAACCAATGTTGTTAAAAGCGCGAGCGGGATTAAATCGGCGCGGGGAACGAATCGGGAAAAATCGGAAAAATCGGGAAAAAAGCGGAAAAAAACGGGAAAAAATCGTTTGGTACAAAAATATTCATTTTTTTTCATTTTTTTTTCAATTTTTTTAATATCTAAACCACCTACAACATAAAATAAATACATTGACACATAAATATGATAAAAAAACTAATATATAAGATGTTTAATATCATTTCTAGCGCTAAATTCACACATATTGAATCTGTTCTGAATAGTAAGTCTGACTCCTGAGTTTCCAACTCAGCCTCAAAAATATCAACAAAAAATATGATAATGTATCTCATCATAGTCATATGTCTTCAATAAAATGAAGTCTATCCTATTGATCTCCTCTGCCCTCTTGCGAGATGCCACACTATTCCTTTCCTCTAGTGTAGATGCTGGTCCTGTATGCGGTGGATGATGGCAGTGGAGTCTGATGTGCTCTAGTAGCTGAAAGACTAGAAGTAGGAGGTAATAGGGGTAGAACCAACGTCTTCTACTGGTGGCCAGTGGTAGCCCGGGCAGGCGTCTCACTCCTCCTCGACTGCTCCTACCTCCTCCTCCTCCTCCCGCTACTCCTCCTCCCCTCCACAACATCTTGCCCTAACCTTCATCAGGCAGACTACCATGAGAGGCCTCTGGCCTCAGACCCTCCATGCAGCGTGATGTCAATGCCCATCCAAGATTGGCATCCGACATCAGGTGTCCTTCTACTCAAGCTTGGCCTCACACCACAAATCGAAGATTGTAGTACGACCATACGACCATGTCATTAAGTATCGCTTGGACTTTTCATACTCCAACCCTGTACAAAGATCATAATATAATCAATTAATATTAATAAAAAATTATGTTATAATGAATTCAAAAATTTATTTCGAAATTTGCAATATTTTAAATGTTTAAGTGTTTACCTGTTGCGCTTCTTATTGTGTATTTTTTCAAATACACTCCAGTTGCGCTCACATCTTGAGGAGCTACATGTTTGGCTGAGGATGCGAATGGACAACTTTTGCAAAAGGGGTACCCTAGCACCATACATTTTCCACCAGGCATCTACAACAAAATTGCAAATAAAATTTTAAATAAACATAAGAAAAAAATGGAATTTGAAGAGACAATGAAATTTGAAACGAAGTTACAAACTAAAAAATACCTGCCATTTTAATCAACCTATCATTGACAGCCATCTCAAAGCCAAATGTGTCACCTGCCATCCTATATGTCTCAATTTGTTTAGAGATCTCTATACGTTGTTCTGGAGATCGCACCATCTTCTGAACACAGGATAAGAATCCATCCATGATCTCAGCATCAAAAAGCCCTGCAGCATGAATGGGGCGATGGAGTGTGTTGTTCCATCGCTCATTAATCACTCCCAATAGAAGGAGTTGTTTCTGAAACCCATCATCTCCCTTGTCATCATAGTAGGCCCGAATGGCTTCTTTGGCCCTGTCCATGGCTTCATACAAATAGCCCATTGCGAGCTTCTCACCATCAACCAACCGAAGAACCTTTACCAAAGGTTCAGTAACGGCACACACCTCCTGCACTCCCGCCCAGAAGTCTTCTTGGTATGAAACTAGTCTGCATACGGCCTCTCCTTCTGGTTTGCGGCTCATTGTCAAAGCACACCACTCCTCTAAAAGAAACATTCTCTTCACATCCCACATAGAATTCAAGAGGGATTGAAGAGATATGAAACTGGTGGCAAACCGTGTAATAGCGGGGCGCACCAACTCTTTGTTCTTGGTGAATTTTCTCATCAAGCTAAGCACAGATGTATGATTATATATAAATTTTGTAATACTTTTTGATGAGTCAACAATATCTTTGACAAAGGGAATTTTCCCTATGTCCTCTAACATCAAATCAATACAATGGGCAGCACAAGGTGTCCAAAATAAAGTAGGATGCCTGTCCATAAGCATCCTACCAGCAGCAACATAATTTGCAGCATTGTCCGTTATGACTTGGACAACATGTTGTTCACCCACCTCCAAAATAAACGCATCTAGCGAATCACATAAAGTTCTTGCATCTTTGATTTGATTAGATGCATCAACAGATTTGATAAACATAGTCCCCTTGGGACAACTAACCAAGAAGTTTAAAAGGGTTCTCCCCTTTTGGTCAATCCAACCATCTGACATAACAGTGCATCCTGTTTTTACCCATGATAAGTTCAGCATTTGTATTTGTACAAGGCCCCACATCATGTCCAGGTATTTGTGCAAGGTGATACATCAACCTATACAACCCCCCGCGTATCTCCTTTCCACACAACTTGCAAGTCAAGTTTTGTCTATCATTCGGAGCATTAGGCACACCATATTCCCAGAAAGGATCCAATTTCCTTGGCATGTTTGTTTTTGAACTTTGAACTTGAAGTTGCAAACCTATGGGAAAATATTATAAGGATTAGGAAATATGAATTTAGGATTACAATTTAGCATTTGCCATTTACAAAATTACAAGTTACAAATTTCCAAAATCCAAAGTTCCAAACTTCTAAACCCAAGTTACCCAACCAAATGGCAAATGCCAAAAACAATGAAAATCAAAAAACATAAACAATGTTTAAAAAAATGAAAACAAAAAAAACAAAAAAAAATTGGTTCCCATAGTCATACCAAGTTACCCATCCCAAATCAATGAAGAAATACAAATTTTTTTTAAAAACAATGAAAACAAAAGAAAAATGGGGCCCATATGAAGTTTCCCAACCAAAAACAATGAAAAACATAGAAAAACAAAGTTTTTAAACAATGAAAACACAAAAAAATTAATCTACATACCGTTTCTATGGAGAAATCGGTGGTCTCCTCTTGAATTCGTCCTCCAAGCACTTAGATTCGGTCACAATGACACAAACCCTCTTCACCTGCTCTCTCCAACACTTCCTTCTCCTCCCGTGCACGCCCACTGTGCAAATGACCAAAAAAAAACCCAAGATTTCATATTAAATCGCGCTGCCTCCGCCTCCTGCGATTTTTTCCCAAAAAAGTGCGCTTTTTTCGAAAAACTCGCAAAATCGCACTTTTTTCCCAAAAAATTGGCAAAAAAAATTTAGCCCGATTTTTTCCTATAAAAATCGCGATTAAATCGAGCTCGGGAAAAACTCGCGATTTTTTGAAAAAAGCGTGATTGAATCATGCTTTTAACAACACTGATCATACCACTCTTACTAATCCAAGATTAGTTCCAAGAGAGTGAGTCATATCACTCTTACTGACCCGAAGTCAATTCCAATTGATCACAGATCAATATCAAAAGAGAGTGTCTCAAACCACTCATACTGATCCTAGATCAGTTACATTGGTCCCAGATCAATGGAGGTCATCCTAGCATAGGGAGTACTATTATGCATCCATCGATACTACTACTATGGTACCCAACCCCATTTCCCTGCTCATTGACTAGATGAGAGGTACTTCCCATGAGTCCCAGACTGCATGGGTAGGATGCCTCGACAGGAGAACCACTCATCCTGTCCCTAGGTCACCATAGCGTATCACAGGGAAAGGCTGAGCCATTCACCCTGTACACAGCACACCATTAGGGGAGGGTGAGTCGCCCTATGGTTGCTTGTTGCTCCAAGGAGTATCCCAAGCCCCCCAAGCTCCCAAAGCTCAATGCATGCATCATGCAGGACCCTCATAAGAGGGTCTCTCAACGACTCCAAGTTGTTCGGGAAAGTCACAAATTTGACCTTTCCCTGGGGCTTCGACAAAATGTCTACGACCTGTACATCAGTCTCAAAGTGATGGAGCCTCCTCTCTCATCAACATACCATATCCCAGATAAGGTAGTATCTGATGTCTATATGTTGGAACAATCATAGAATATGGGATTCCTCAACAATCGAATCACCCCTGGTTGACACAGAAGATTGTGGTGGTAGCCATCATGTATACAAACATCTCATTGAAGAGCTTCCGCAACCAAGCAACTTCACACGAAGTCATACTCGTAGCTATGTATTCAGTCTCAGCGGTGCTTATAGCAACCGACTTCTGCTTCCTGCTCATCCAAGATATCGAAGTAGAACCCAAAGAGAACCAGTACTCACAATTGCTCTTGCGATCCTCCACACTGCCTTCCCAGTCAACATTTGAATAATCATGTAGCTTCACATTTCCGTTAGTGTATCTCAATCCATGAGAGATTGTGCCCTGAAGATATCTCAGAAGATTCTTGGCACCAACCCAGTGAGGCTCAACCATATATGAGCTCATCATGCTAACTGTAAAACATATGTCCGAACGGAAGTTCACCAAGAACATCAATGCGAATGAGTTTATGAAACTCAGAGGCATTTCCCAAATCTGTTCCGGCATCACTACCACATAACTTTTGAAAGTTAAGCTCCATCGACGTAGTCACAGGCTTGCAGTTCACCATTCCAAATCCAGAATCCAACTACCTCTTACTTTTGCAAATGAGAGGGTCTGCACCTGTCAGAAAGAGGCCATCCTCAGAAGGTGCCAATATGAGAGGTCTATCTAGTGTTGCAAGAATCATCCTCCCCCCAAGGATCCAAAGGCAGATTCGCATCCCATACGGATCCGCCACCGATCCTTCGGCAGAACCGTGGATTAGAAAATCGGATCCGCGGTTCCTCCTTTTTTTGGCGGTTCCTGCAAAATTGGATACATGGGGGGCCGATCCGCGGCTCCTACTGCCCGATCCACGATTCCTATTTCTCAATCTGCGGATCACGAGCGGATCCGAGAAAAGGTGGACAGTTCCGAGGGGCTTTTTTTGTTTTTGGAAATTCCAAACTGTTCTGTGAGGAACTATACTTTCTAAATACTCCTAAGGTGCCCTTGATGCTTCCTAGATGTTCCCTAATGGTAATGTTAAATTCTTAAAGTAAAAGTGACATTCTCCTTTAATTTTCATTTCCATCCTTTTACTTAAATTTTTAACATTACCATGAAATGACTCAGGATGTTTGAGAGTGGTTCCAACCTCATCATAATTCATATGGAGAAAATAGAATTTCACATCCCATTCAAAATTCAGCAGACTTAACAGTTTTCAGGATCAATGGGATTGTGGAGTTTCATTGGATTATATCATGTATGAGGGCATGTGATTGGCATTTAATCAAGAGCAACAAGCCCTATACATACCCCAGTGTTGGTGTTATTTATTGTTGAACTCCTTTGTCATGGCCTTAGTAATTATGTACCCTTCACTCAAGTCAAAATCATTGATCAGGCATCTTAAGCTTTCTCTACCATATTATAAGGCCTGGATTAAGCTGTTTGATCAAAATCAGGCAATGTTGACTAAAATCCCTATAGAATTGAAGTAGAGGCAAAGGCTAGACAAGAGAAGAGGAATCTAGATTGTAGATGGTTGATGCTGGAATAATTAATCATTAATGTACAATGGATGCCATATCTATATTGATCTATGTAAAAATATGCATGTTTTCATGTCTTCTACAACTAATTTGGTATTTTAGATGTTTTTTTAATATAAATGCAAAAAAATATATAAAATATATGTACATATAGTAGACGCTTCCGAGACGCTTCGCTTCCTAGATTTTTGGAAAATGACGCGTTTGCGTCCTCGTTTCGTCCCTGCTTTGTGCAACATTAGGTCTATCATCCACAACCTTCAAGCAAAGGTTTGGATCGGCTTCACTCCTAGTGAATCTCAAACTTCATCAGACAGCGATTAGTGCTGTCATACTAAGCCCAAGATGTTTTGCTATAGAGGGCTTTCTTCCACTTGCACACATGAGATTCCCGTTCATGAATCTCAAACCCCTCGGATTGTTCTAGTGGACCTACTACATGAGATTCCCAATCATGAATCTCAAACCCCTCGAGTTGTTCCAGTGGACCTGCTACATGAGAGGAATGGTCCCCTTCTAAGATTTTCCTTTGGTAGATCTCAGACATGTACCTTCATGCTCTTTTTGAATTCAGGCATCCCAGTCACCATCTAACTCACATCGGGTAGGGTCCTATAATAAGTAGACCTCTAGTGCTATAGATGAGATATGTCAATTGACATGATCCCCAATGGACCATCCTGCAACTTGATACAAATTACCAACCCGAACTCAAAAGAATCTTTGAAAATTCCATTTTCAAACACGTACCTTTCCATTGATGAATGCCACCTTGAAACCTTTGACTTCCATTGCCAAAATGGACACCAAGTTCTTCTTGCGATCAGGTACATAAAAGAGATTCTGTAAATGAATCGAGTTACTCTCATTCAATTGAGGGGTAACATTCCCTACACCCCTTCCGGGATAGGTTGCATCGACTCCAAGTATAATCCCACGATTGTTTCCACCTCTACCAAATTAGAGAGAGCACCCTTCTATCTGTTGAAGTGCTTTGAATCACTACAATTAATAAGCCACATTCCCAAAGAGTCTAAAGGAGAGGGCCAATACAAGATAACACTTCTTTATCTTATCAAAAACAACATTTGATTCTTCATACCTAGGGTTCCTTGCTTTCTTTGAAGAGTCGGTCGTTTCTTTGATGACCTGCATTACCTTTCATTCCTCTAATCATTGAAGATATCCCTGAAATGATTGTCATCTTCATCAAGTGATGTGTCCCTGCTATTTGGACACTTCTTCGCATAATGGTCGAACTTATTGTAAATAAGGCATCTACCTTTCCTTCCACCCTTAGATCCGGACCTCCCATTGAAGTGATCTTTAGGTCATCAAAAGCTTTCGCTACGCCACTTGGATAATATTGTCTACTTTGACTTCACCCTTGGTGAATTTGAAGAGGGATGAGGAATCCATTGATCCTTTTGTCCTTTCCCAACTGTCTTCGGTGATTGCTCTTTCACAGTTGCTTGAGCTTTGTCTTCACCTCATCTCTGATACCATGTTAATTTTAGGTATGCTCTGTGCTTAGAGCAATTTATTTCAATTTTCACAGTTAGCTCAATATCTTTTCCAGATTAGCAATCACATCAGCGTTAAAGTAAATTGCGGATAGAACATAAATATAGATCGTAAAAGACAAGCCAAGACAAGAGGACACAAGATGTGGCGCTAGCCAAGGACAAACCCCAATGTGGGGAAACCCTTGATCAATTATTCTTATATGTTCTTCAATAGTTCAACAGAAAGAGAGAGAGAGCATATACATCAGAAGTCAACATTTTGACTTGTCATAATAAGGGTAGAGATCATCTCTAAGAAGATGATACATGAGGTAGCTAGACTCAGTTGAAGACATGCTGCCTCAACTAATTCTCCAAGGTGACTCCATCACCATGTTGTGCCTATCACTGTGTTGCACCATGCTGCACCATCATACCATGTCCAACATCATTAAGCTACACCATGTTGCACCATCACTATGTTCAACATCACTGAGCTACACCATGTTGCACCATCACTATGTCTAGCATCACTAGGCTAAACCATGTTGCACCATCACTATGTCTAGCATCACTGAGCTACACCATGTTGCACCATCACTATGTCCAGCATCACTAAGCTACACCATGTTGCACCATCATTATGTTCACCAGCATCACTGAGCTACACCATGTTGCACCATCACTATGTGCACCAGCATCACTGAGCTACACCATATTGCACCATCACTATGTTCAGTATCGTTGAGCTACACCATGTTGCACCATCACTATGTTCAGCATCACTGAGCTACACCATGCTACACCATCGCTATGTTTAGCATCACTGAGCTACACCATGTTGCACCATCACTATGTTCAGTATCACTAAGCTACACCATGTTGCACCATCACTATGTCTAATATCACTGAGCTACACCATCACTATGTCCAGTACCCATCGTTGTTACTGTGTGCACTATGCTGCACTATACATCCTGTAGTCATATACTATGTTGTCTATAATGTTACAGCATTCATCATAAGACCAAGGTGGCTAGCTATAGTGCTATGGTCGAGAGACTTTTTCTTCTCTTGAGTGGTGGAACATGCATGGAGGGGGTACTCCACTTCGACAGGCTTTGGCATTGCAGGTGCTATCACAGGTGGTAAACACTTCTTCTGCAGAGAGGTGTTGGAGCTCTTATTCTTTCATCCACAGTGTTAAAAGGAACAGGTTGAGTTTAGACTAGGCAAAGAGCTTGGTTTATGTTCATTACAACTTGCAATTGTTGTCCCATTACTGTGAAGATGCAAAGTCTAATAAAGACCTGTTGATTTGGGACAAGAATCCAGAGGAGCCCAATTTGGAGGATGGAGTGTTGCGATTAGAGCAATTAGAGGATGCTCTTATCCAGGTCTGTCCATTGTGGTATGAATTTTCCAATTTTTCCTTATAAAGCATTTCTCTAATTCATGTTTTTAACTTTTTTGTTAACTAGTGTTTTTTTTTTGCATGAATTTTTTGAGCAATTCCAGGATGATGATGATCGTGTTGATATGCCACCCCAACCCCCATCTGGTCCCTTGGTTCCTAGGTTCCATGGTTCAACACCAACAACAGGGGGTTCTTCTTCATCAGTTTCAGTGCCACAACTTCCACAGGCACCATCTTCTTCATTGCCACCACGTGGAGGCCCGCCGCCACGTTCTCTTCGTGGTGGAAGGAGGAGAGATTAGTAGATATATTCACAATCTACTACTTTTTTTCATAGATTGCTCATTAGACTTGTAGGCTTGTGAATTTGAATTTTGAACCTTTTTTGTCTAGGCGGTGACCAAGTGACATATTTTGTAAACATTATTATTTGAATTTTGGACATGACAAATGTTGACAGTTGCTCACTTGCTAGATAAATCATAATATGCTTTATGTTTTATGTTTTATAATATGCTTAAATGTTTTATGTTTTATAATATGCTTAAAAATTTGATGTATGTTTGTAATAGCTAGAATATAGATGATTGTTGTACATACTACTAACTACAATGGAATCATGGATGCCATATCTATCTTGATTTATGCAAAAATATGCATGTTTTCATGTCTTCTACAATTAATTTTGTATTTGGGATGTTTGTTTTGAGTGTAAATGCAAAAAAATATGAATATATATATATAGCAGACGCTTCCGTGAACGCTTCGCTTCCTAGATTTTTGGAAAATGACGCTTCTACGTCCCCGCTTCCAAAAAACATCCCCGCTTCGTGCAACATTGTTTGCAATAGTTGCATGTAAATTTAGTGGTTCCAGCCCCTTTCCCTGCTTCAAACCTAGTAACATATTTTCACAATGGGGTTTGGTCTTGTTTAGTTTTTGGGGCCTCACCATGTCCACTCTCTTCCTCCTCACCAAGGTACTCATCTCCAAGGTTTTCATCAAATCCACTATAACCTACTTCTTCATCCTCTTCTTCATCATGATCAACCCTCCTCCTCCTACTTTCCAACACCATAATAACCAAAAAAGGAACCAACAAGAAGAAAATGCCAAGCCATATAGCCATGATGTTTGAAGTTTTGAGTCTGCAAAAAAATTAAGGAATGGGAATGGGAAATAGAGAAAAAAAAATTATTTAGCAACGAACATAACAAAATAAAAAATACTAGATTAGGGAGTACATCCTACCTCTTTGGCCTTCAATCCCAAGCTCCAATCTCCTTTGCAAGCTCCTCAAGCTCCTCCAAGCTCCTCTCTCTTGCTCTCTCCAAGCTCCAAACTCTCTCTTGCTCTCTCCAACTTAGACAAATGGGTGAATAATGGGAGGGGAGAGGGTCTTTTTAACCTTTACCCGCTCCCCTTCCCTCCCTTTCCTCTCCCTCTCCATCAATCGTCGCCTCCCTCTCTCCACCACACAGCCTTTTTTCAGTGCCAACAGGAGCGCTCTTTTAAGAGGGGGAGTGATCGCTCCCCAACCGCTCCCCCACTTAAAAAATCGCTCTCGGAGCGAAGGGGAGCATTCAAGGAGCAATCACTCCCAACCGCTCCCCTAATCGCTCCCTCGAAAATAGGGAGCGAAATTTTTTTAAAGGGAGCGTGCTCCCAAGGTAGCTCCCAAGCGAAGCGCAAATTGGGAGCGATTCGTGGGGTGAGGGTGGTGCTCACCCGCAACCCTGGTCTTAAGCTTGCAAAACACTAGTGAAGGTTTGAATAGAGAGCCCTAAGGTTTGTGAAACCTTAGGATTGCCAATGTTGAAAGCTAATAAAGTTGGAAAAAGAATTGCAAGGATGAAAGTTACTCAAACCCTAGAACTGATTGATGACGATAAGCATTAGGGTTTGTAAACCCTTGTGTAAACCTAAAAGATCATAACGGTTTGGAGTTAAAACCCTAGCCAATCAATTGATAACCCTATCTAGGGTTGTTGATGAAAGCCTAGGGCTTACTGATTAATTGTTTCTGCTTAGAAAAAGAAACCCTAGCTCCTAGAAGACTTGACATCTTGATGATAAGGTTAATTTACAGGTTGGATGCAAGAAGGCTAAAAGATTAAAAGGGAGTTGACATGTTCTCAAAAGAGAAGTATCTTGTACTTTGCTTTTTTTAAATCGTTACTAATGATGTGGACTTCTTGATAATGATGTAGACTCATGAATAATGATGTGCACAAGCTCGACTCCTTAATGTTGATGATGATATGGACTCCTTGATGTTCTTGATGATATAGATTTCTTGTTGATGATATGGGTTCCTTGACGCTCTTGATGATGATATGGATTCCTTGATGATGTGGACTCTTTAATGATGATGATGAGGACGAAATTAATTCCTTGATGAGTTGAACAAGGTTGATTAGACCCAAGAAGACTAAGATTAAGAGGGAGCTCACACACTCTCAAGAGATAAGTACTTTCTTGATTGTTTCTATTATTGTTTCATTATAAGGCTATTGTCTTTGTATGTCTTGCTTGGTTGTATTTGTTCTTCCATAGCCTCCTAGTGAGGATTGCAATGAAGTATGTCAAGGCTGTGGCAAGCATTGATATGATGGAAGAAAAGAGTGACAAGAAGACTCGTGATTTGATGGCCTTTGGGCTCAAAGGGAGCAGATGAGATCAGCGTGATTGAAGCACATTTCTAATTTATGCGACTTCCAAGATAAAGATGGCTAGAACTTTTGAAGAGCGATAGATAAGCCCGTGAATTTTCTGCTATATATTGATGTTGAGGACCTCTTCAGCGTAAGAGGAAGTTGATTGAAGAATTGTAGGATTGAAAGTGTGGCGCAAGTCTAGTGAAATCCTTGTTAAGGTTGTGGCATAATGGATTGTGAGTCCATGGACACTTGCTTGAGGAAAATTTGAAGAAGTTGTGAGACTCCGCTCTTTATTTAATCAATCTGTCTAATTGACCCGTTGAACCACCTGATGCATGAAGTTGTTAACTCTATCTGGACTGGATGTATTTTGGATGTTGTATTGGTCTGAATGACATCGATGTTCTAATTGCATGTAGCAAGATTGAAGCTAGAAATGTAGTTGATTTGTGAAGCTAGTTGTTGATTTATTTGATCTTGTGTTGGATAGCAGGTTGTTGATATTTGCTTCACCATTTATTCTTTGCTGGATCCGATCATTGATGTTCATGCTTGCTTCTGTGAGAAGCCACTTGTTTTCGACTGGTTTCAACCATTGTTGTTGATGACTGCTTCTGTGAGAAGCCTTGGTTGAAGTTGAACGAACATTTGGATGATGTTGCTTATCGAAATCTTTGACAAAATACGTAAATCCACCATAGCTACTATTTTTGTTGTTGAGCAAGTTGTTGATGTTTATGTGAGAAGCCTAGAATGGTTGAGAATCTCGTTGGAGAGGGAGCATTGATTATATAGCATCATGAATCTTCCTTAGGTTGTGTGTCGAAGACCAATGGATTCGTCAAGAAGATTGGCACTCCCTTACATTGTGGGTTGAGGGACCAGTGAGTCTAGTCGGGGAGCTTCGTTCTAAGGCATTGAGTTCGTGATTCGTCCCTTAGGATGTGTGTTGTGAGACCTTGTGGTCGGGGAGATTCATTGATGGTGATTCTTTCAATAGGTTGTGTGTTGTGAGACCTTATGATCAGGGTGATGCATCGATGGTGATTTGTTAAAATTGGCAACTAAGGCCAAACTCCACATAGGTCATCTTATTTATGACATTTGATATTTTTCTTGGATTCCTCTCTCCGAGAAGTGTAGGATTGATCTAAAGATCATCCGATTCTGACATGTACAAATGAAGCTATGAATTTATTTTGATTATGGACAAATTGACAAGGTTGGCCAGCGAACTCATGTAGGCTCAAAAGCCCAACAGTCATGTCTCTTCATCCTCAACGTTTGCTATAAAGACATGATGCCTCATCCTCATTTGGACACACTCATCTTCACACATCTCTCTCTCATTGATTGGGTACGCATTTCTAGGCAGCATCTCTCTCCACACGTGTGAAGGAAAGAAGGGGAATTTTTTGTTTTAGGTGTTCACTGCGTCGATCAAATTTCAGGGACAGCTTGAACAAGCCTTGACCAACAGTGTTGACCTCTTTGACTGTGATTTTTGGTGGAGAAATTTTGTCCAAACATGCCACATTTATGGGCACAGAAATCGAGGCAATCCATTGACTTTGACTAGCGTTGGCTATGGCTAGGGCTGACCGCATGTTGACTGTTTGACCATATTTTGACTGGGCTGATTTACCTTGCTATTTGGAGGCCAAACTTGAGTGAAGTTGACCTAATTGATGAGGCTCAAATCTGCCTTGTTGACTAGCATTGACTTTTTTGGTTAGGGCTCTTTTGTTGTTGTTATAAATTATCAAATTTGTAAATTGTACTCTCTCTACTGAACTATTGAAGACTATAAGAAGAATTGATCAAGCGTTTCCCCACATTGGGGTTTGTCTCTGGCTAGTGCCACATCTTGTGTCCTATTGTCTTGGCTTGTCTTCTATTATTTATGTTTATGTTCTATCTGCATTTTACTATCATATTGATGTGATTGCTAATCTGGATATTGGTATTGGGCTAATAAAGAAATTGAAGTAAAATTGCTCTAGATCATAGAACATATCATTGTTGCCTAAAATTAATGTGATTCCTCCCTTAGGTTGTGTGTTGTGAGACCTTGTGGTCGGGGAGATGCATTGAGATGATGATTCCTCCCTTAGACTATGTGTTGTCCGACCTATGGATTGGTCGGGGAGATGGACCCTATGCATATATGGCCTCATGAACGATATTGATTGATGGAAAATGTTTGATGCTATATTTCCTTAATATGAGACTTGTGATCTCTCCGTTAGGTTGTGGCTGTGAGACCTATGGGTTGGTCGAGGAGATTGATCTTGATAGAGAGAGAGACACTTGTATTTATAATCTCTTACTTAGGTTGTGGGCTATGAGACCTATAATTGGTCAAGAAGATTGATCTTGAGAGAGAGAATGAAAAGTACCTCCCTGGCTAAGAGGGAGTGTTGGAAAATACTGTAGCCATGGTCGGTATTTTGATCATGAAGAAAATTGAAAATTTTAAACTTTTTACTTTTTCCTCCAAATCTTCTAGTTGGCCTCATATTATCTTTTAGGTTGGTTGGGCTCCTAAGAGGTACCCATTCGACCCCCTTAAAAGTCTATACAAAGGAGAGAATTCCTCCGCATTTTACACATCAATTTGGTCTTAATTCTCTCTCACCTAGCGAAATTCAGGAGGAGAAAAAAAGAAGGGCCGAAAATCTGAAGGAGGGATGGCACTTGCCTTGGCATTTATCTTGTTCTTGGTTACTGGTTTGGCTATTATCTTGTTATGGTTATTTTTGATGTATTGATAAATCTGCAACTCTCTCTCTCATAAGGAAAAAAAATTATGGGTTTTCTCCTTGTGGGTTTTTCCTTGGCCTCGAGCCTAAATTTTCTATGTCGCTTGTCTTATTGTTTCATAGTTATCTTTACTGCTCTTTCATGTTTTGCAGTTGAAATTTTCTTCTGTGTGACTGCTTGATGATACTAAATGTTATTAATGCTAGCTAATCATTGGAGGTAGTTAACAGTTGAAGGAAATTATTGTTTTTAGCTTGCGTTCCTTAGAAAATTCAACAAGTTTGATGGCAAACTTGAATGGTTTCTACTTCCAGGCTTGAACTGGGACAAATGTTAGCTTCATGCCTTGGGATTCCAACAAGGTGGTATTTCATGTGGCTAATCCCTAATGTCATAAGTTTTCCACATAGAGGTTGCAATTCAAGTTTTGTCAGTTAGTTCCATCTTTAGGTTCACAATATTGCCAAAATGAGTCCAAAGCCTTCAACATGTTGAGAAGGTGATATCCACTTTCAAACTTCAAACCTAGGGCAAAAGATCAAAATAGATGAATATAAAAGAATGATGGTAAAAGAAATCAGACCTATAAAATTGATCTATGGCCCATAAAAAATGATAATAAGAGGCAAGCAATGTGCACTTTGCAAACCCTTCCTAAAGCTGCAAAAGAACCAAAAAAAAAAAAAAACTATAGTGCAATTTTAACAAATCCTTGGGAATGTGAATATTGTAGATAGAAATCAATCTCCATTCCAAGAAAAATTCTTTCATGGCAATGTAGACAATTGTTTTTTCTTCCCAAGATTGATGGTAGAAAATGATAAATTCCTTTTCTCTCAATTCCCAACCACTGCAAAGAAAATAAATTTGAAAAAAAAGGATTTCCAGTTTATATAGGACTTTTCCCTTGCCTGGCTATTTGTAAACAACAGACAAGTTTTGCAGTTTAGGTCTGATTTTCTAAGTGTTTAGTCCCTTAATCCATTTGGTGTGAAAACAGAAGAAAAAAAAATATTAGCAATGTAACTAAACTAATGAGAGAAATTACACAGAAAGAGTACTCAACAAAACAAGATCTCTGAATTGGCTACAGAATGAGGATGACTCCTCCATTAATCGGAGTAGTCAACAAGTACAAAAGTAATTTCAGATTGCCATCACAATCTAACAAAGCAGATTCAAGAATCTGAACTTACAATCCTTGTCCCATACAATATTCAAACATACAATCTGTTGAATCAATATGCAATATATACAATCACTGAGTAAGATTGCAAGTAGCTCAAGGGTTCAAAATCATGAAAGGAGGTGAGGAAGGCAGATAGTTGAAGGCTGAAAGACTGAAGATGCACCAAAACTGAGATCCTTGGACTAAATTATCTTGTTTTCCCAAGAAAGATGTGTCCTAAACCTTACAAGCTTCTCCCTCTTTCCATATACAAACTGATTTGAATTTTGACGTGTGATTTTTTATCCAAAAGATTTCTGACCTCAAAGGGTATTTGGGCCAAATTTGATCTGTTTGTGAGCTCTATCTTCTTCTCATAATAGCACAGCCTGTAAGCCTAGATAAGAAGATTATATTTGTTCCTTAAGTTGCCGATTGGAGTGCTATATTTGTCTCTTCCTGGATCTCCAAAAAGTACTGGTTTGACTTGATCAAATTTTGATTTGGATCTGCCAATTCATCCTCCAAGAAAGCACTTCTAAGGTGCACAATACAGGGAAAGGGGTATGCATTTCCGAAACAGAAATGCACTGGAAAGGTGAGCACACTATATTGAAACTTGGAACGAAATCAGTATGAATAAATAAGCAAGAACATTTAAACGAAAAGCAATGTTCCACCATCACTTATATTGGGATCCTCATCATTTGTATCACCCTTTCCCTCTACCTCAATCCTCTAGGGACATCAGTCAACACTGCCCAATTTTGATGAAATTACATAATCCAAGCTTTAAAATATGATATGAAAAGCTTAACATGCCTAATCAATGATTTCATATTTGTAAAGGGTACATTTTCGCTAAGGCCATGACAGAGGACTCTAAAAATCAATATCCCTAACATTGAGGTACATAAGGGGCTTGGTATTCTTGATTAATTGTCAATCTCACCCTCATACTTGATCGAATCTAATGAAAAATTTATAATCCTACCAATCCTGAAATCTTAAAAACCATCAAGCCTGCTAAATTTTGATTGGGATATGAAATTCTACTTTCTAATATGAAGTCCAATGAGGTTCGAACTTGGAACCACTCTCAAACATCTGGAAACAATTAATGATAGTGTTAAAAATTTTAGTAACTTCAAGAATTTGACATTAGCATTATATGCCTACATTTTGGTGCAAACTAAGAAAGAAACCATCTTTAAAGAAACTTTTGCCTTAGAGGTTTCTAGAAGTCTCATTAATTCATAATTAACCTCCAATTAGGTAATAAATAACAAGATATTGAGAGAGGCATCTCAGTGACGAGTGTGATACTCAACTATGCTAAGTCCGAGGAAGCGCAAAAGGGGAGCTCGGAAATCTAGATCGGCCAAGGCGATCAATGTTGATTTGGGGTAGCATCGGATGTGCTCTAGCCACGAAATTTGGTGGAGAGGTTACGGCACATGAGATCTCCAATACCCAAAAAGGGTTTGGGCAGATTCTAAACGGATCAGGAGATATTAAAATAATTAATATTTTTAATGGAGTCCCTAAGTCTAAACTTAGGGAAAATAGACTTAGGGAAAATAAAATATTAATGTGTATTAACATGAATCTTTGTTAGTGTGGTCCAAAACAAATGGATCAAGCCAGATCTAATCTTAGCCATTGATTACGGACTTAATCTCGGCTGTTGAGATGTCAACAGGAAAAGTATAAGAGGAGGCTTGAGGGTCACTTGGAGAGTACACCAGATGATCAGTCATTCTATTCTCTAGAGCGGGGTTTGCTAAGAGAGATAGAATCAGTGATCGGGAGAGCAACTGAGGGGCATTGAGTACAGAGAAACAGGGAAGGCAAAGATTGTGCTGGGAGAGCAACGTAGCATCCAAGGAGGGTGATGCAGATCGAGCAAGGGCTCACACAGGGCCACGCAAAGGCAACCAAGTGCTGCGCAGAGCACCAGAGGGACCAGCGTAGCTAACGCAAAGGCTCCCGAGCTAACGCAGGGCCTCCTGGGGCTGACGCAGGGCCAGCGTAAGACAGAGAGGGCCTGACGCAGTCCAGTTTGGGCAGACGCTAGGGTTGCAGAGCAGTTTTGTGCTAAGGAGTTGCCAGAAGGGTTTTCCGGAGTTTCAGCCAAGAGATTTCTCTCAAACTGTGAGGTATAGCTACTAAGGAAATTCTTTGTTGGGTAGACTAGTTTCGGCACCCAGATTGTACTCTGATATTGCTTAATAAGAAAACCCTCAGATAGCTACACCGATTTTCCCACATTGGGTTTTTCCGAGGACATTGGTCCAAAAATAATGGTGTCATGTGGTGTGTTTGTTCTTGTTTCTTTTAGTTGTTGATCTGTAATATGTTGAGCATGCACTGGTGTTTATTTTCAGTATTTGCTTTGTAAATAACTTGTTAAAGAAAAATAACAAGTAGGTAGGAATAAATCAGAAAAAGTGCATGAAGGGTTTCTAAACTAAATAAACTTAGAAACTTCAACAATCAAGGACAAATCTAGGGCCTGATCTATTGGATCAAATCCAAAGCATTATAATTTGTAATTTTCTTAGTTGGGCCATTATTCTAGGACAGAAGCACAAGTAAGTTCTAAAGTTAATGAAGAGTTATTGATTGTGTTGAATATGTTTGTGTCATTATGATTGAGATTAATTATTTTTGCTTCCGATAGTTAAGAACCTAGTTGTGCTTTCATTCACTAGATCTGTAATCTACTCGGTCAATGAATTGTCAGGTACTGTTGATTTGGGGTAGCATCGGATGTGCTCTAGCCATGAAAATTGGTGGACAGGCTAAAGCACATGAAATCTCCAAGACCCAGAAATGGTTTGGGCAGATTCTAATCGGTTTGGGAGATATTAAAATAATTAATATTTTTAATGGAGTTCCTAAGTCTAAATTTAGAAAAAAATAAACTATAAATGGGTATTAATATAAAACTAGGTTAGAAGGTTCCAAAAGTCATGGATCAAGCCAAATCTAATCTTAGCCATTGATTAGAGATTTAATCTCGGTCGTTGATGGACCAACGAGAAAAGTATAAGAGGAGGCTTGAGGGTCAGTTGGAGAATACACCAGAGTGATCAGTCATTCATTTTGCTAGAGCAGGGTTGCTAAGCAAAAGTGAATTAGTGATCAGCAGTGAGGGGCAATGAATACATTGTAAAGAGGCAGAGTAGTACCAGAGAGACAACGCAGAGCCTAGAGAGGTTGACGCAGAGGCAGCTGGGTGCTACGCAGAGGCAGCTGGGAGTTGTGCGGAGCCAGAAGAGGCCAGCGTGGGTGACGCAGAGGGTCTAAGCGCTGACGCGGAAGCTTCAGTAGTTGCATAGAGGCTAGCAGAGCTGACGTGGGGCCAAGAGGCAGCGCTGGGAGGATTTTCGTGGGGCAGACTCGGTGCTGGTGAGCCAGATAGGGTGACGCATTCCCTATCAGAGTGACGCAGAGCGGTGGAAGCTGCAATTGTTGTTGTGGGATCGTTCATCCGGTGATTAATCAGTCGAAATATCTGTCTCCAACGAGAGGTACTACTGCCGAGGGCATTCTCTGTTGGGTGAGCCATTTTTGGCACCCTAGTTGTATTCTGAAAACTGCATAATAATAAAACCCTCTGAATATTTGCACCAGTTTTCCCGCATTGGGTTTTTCCGGGGACATTGGTCCAAAAATAACGGTGTCACTTGTATGCTTGTTTTCTTTCAGTTGATGATCTGTAGATGTTGATATTGTACTTGTGCTTATTTTCAGTGTTTACATGTAAATATCTTGTTAAGTAATCAAACAAGCAGGAAGAAATAAACCAGATAATACAGGAATAATTTCTAACGGGTTAAACTTAGAAATTCCAACAAGTGCTAGGTTCATAGGAAAACTAACAAAGAATTGAACCTCGAGAGATTTGTGTCTTTACAATACACAATGCTAGAATTTACAATACAAAATTATGACTATTAAGCATCTGAATACACAGGGAACCCTAGGAGAAATTTATTTTCCTACATTGCATCATGCCCACCGACAGCCCTACTATAGTCCACAAATAGCCAACCTCAAATGCCTCTTATCCATGATCAAGTCAATATATTCGTTGATCTAGCCGACTCATTTGATAAAGGTGGCTATTCATCATCTATCTTGAGGTACTCTAACCATTTGTGCATTCAAGTGATTTCATTTAATATTTATGGCATTCTAGCATGAATCACAAATTGAAATTGGATTATAGACCATTGTTTGTTTTGTACGTGTTCCCCTACTTAACCTCGATGGTTATCATGTATCCCTAGTCTAGTGTGACCTTCCTTGGGGTCTTTTCTTTAATTTTCTAGGTGGGGCACAAATAAGAGGCTCTAATGGTGGTACCGCTCCATGTTATTCATACTCAACACTTATCATCATTCCCCCATATCTGTTATCTCATCTTTTTATTGGTTGTTGCCAATCGCTTGTACTAGTTGACTATACTCGAGATTGATGCAACTGTAAGAAAAATAAGAGCATGAACTAAATGTTAAAATGAAAAATAATGGCAAGGAATGTAAAGCAAGTAAAGCCAATTTTAGCTTGAGTTCTACCACCTATGAGTCCTTTCATGAAGAAATCTCCAAGAAATAAAACCTATCATTTGAAAGAGTTGGCCTCAGAATTGTCCTCCCATTAGGGTTGGAATCACCTGATAGGATCATGTGATAACCCTCCCATACTTAAGTGAGGTAACTTGTGCACAATCATAAGCTAGTAGGAGTCAGGACATTTGAAGATAATATTTTTGTGAAGTAATTTGATGGCATTAATATTGTCCACCTTCATGATTTTATGGCTCTTGAACCCATGATGTTGATCTCATTTGATTCCTCAAGTATGTGATAGATGATTCTTACAAGTCCAGCCAAGATCCCTTGAGGGATAAGTGATGCTTCTACAACACATTGTAGGGCATCTAATGCCCCATTCCATGATAATGCAAGACACCTAATGGAGGGTGTTGGAGCATTGTTGAGGAGTGTTGGCTCACCCTCCTAAAATCATAAGAACTTGGACGCTAAGAATTGGAGCCAAGGGTTTGACTTGAGAGATGGTGCACCTCTGAGATGATTGCACACCCCCAAGCTGGCATTTTATCTTCTTGATGGATGTTGCAAATTTCTTGATGGTATTGATCACTTGGAACCCCTTTGGAGGGGTAGATGCTCCCACTGCCTTGATGATGTCATTTATTCATTAAGAACATCATCCTAGTTCCTCTTTTCATAATGATGTGAACATTTTTCAAGATGATGTGGGCTTTGGAGAGCTATTTTGGTGATATGACACCTCATTTGGATGGAGATCCATGACTCGGGGGATAAGACAAGTCCCATGAGTTGTTCCTTGCACTTTTTCATGGAGATTTATGCTCTTTGGATGATAACATCACCTTCGGAGGACATTAGACTCACATGTGTGGGCTAATTGAGGCTCAATTTTATGTTATTTCATTGATTTGGATACTTTGTGACGTATACACCTTATATATGGATTTACTTATATTATAGGAATTTCTAGTCTATTTAGGACAAATCGACTTGGCTACCCTCATAAATAGAGGGGAGTCGATTTCCCTTGGATCATTACACTTGTTCATTAGTGATCTATTCTCTCTAGTGCGCAATGGAGGACTAGTAGAGTGACTTTTCCTTCAATGAATCTTGGAAGTAATGTGATCTCTTTATATGGATGCATATGGTAGATCTTGGATATTGCATGGTGAAGTTGGTTTATTTGCTTTATCTTGGTTTTATGTTCCATGGGATTTATGTTCTCGTGCTAAGTTAGTTTATTTGGTATGTGTTTCACTATCCCTTGTTTAGCTAAACCCTTCCTCCAATTGTTTCAAGAATAGAGATTTTTCTTTTCCTTAAGCATCTAGAAATTTGAGAACCTAAATTGCAAATCCTAGGATAAGTTAGCTTGATTGCCCTAGTTTTGTCTAGTTTTAGAATTACTCCAAAGGAAACCCTAGATAGTTTGTATCCTAGAATCAATTTGCCCTAGATTGTTAAGGCACTAGTCTTTATCATTTGTGGCATTCTATTAAAACCCTAAAATCGTTTTTCTTTTTATTTCATGGTAAATTACAATTAATTTTCAGCAAAATCTTGTGTTATTAGCATTTAATGACTTACTGATGGATGCCCTAGAGTTAGGTTTTATTTAAAGGTGCATTAGAGAAGCTAATTCAAAGTTTTTTGTGTTTTTCAGCCACTTTCAAGGCCTGGTATCATACTATATTGGTTGTTATATGTTACTTTAGCCATCAAAATTTGTTGTAAATTTGTCCTTACTTTGCTCCTAAACTTAGCCTTCATTCCATATATTTTTTATACATTTTTAATGGCCAAATTTAATGCTGTTATAAACTTTAATTTTGCCGCAATTTGCTGCCCTGAAACCCTAGTTTATATCAGCCTTGAGTTTTTCTTGATTTGGTCTGTTTGAGTAACCTATTTGAGACTCCTAACACTACCCCTACAATTTATATTGACCCATAGGTTCTTCGAACTCAAATCTTAAACTTAACTTTTTTGTTCACTGCAAGGCATAATTTGACATACCTTAATCCAGTAGATATTTACTGTAGAATGAGAATCCTTAGGGGGCACTTAGCTTAAGATACTTGGGTTACTTGATCCCTAAGCCCTACCAGGGAAGCCTCATTGTGATTGCGTCCTTCACTAAAGAGAAAGGAGTACTTGCTGACGTGACAATGGTAACCCTCCCACATATTGCTCATTGTCTAGGTTACTTGGTGAGTCTTTGCACTAAGTGCTTGATTTTGTTGTAACAGTGATAATGTTGGAAAGTGAAGACAAACATCGATTTTCAACTTTTCATAACACTAACCTAGAATAGACTGACTTTAAAAATAACTTTCATAACAATGGTAGCATTAAAGCAAATTAGCACTAAACAACTACTAGAAATAGATAAAAT
Source organism: Pinus taeda (assembly GCA_000404065.3). Classification (NCBI taxonomy): domain Eukaryota; kingdom Viridiplantae; phylum Streptophyta; class Pinopsida; order Pinales; family Pinaceae; genus Pinus; species Pinus taeda. The sequence goes on along the minus strand of APFE031664670.1, from coordinate 122,756 downwards.
TTATTTTACATCTCATCATTTCATCCCTGCTTAGAAGAAATTGTTCTCAACTTGTCGGATATGGACAAACAATAATTTAAACAGGGATTGTGAAATCCACTTGACTTGCAAAGGCAAGGTGCCTTCTCTTCTCACCAAGCACATAGTAATTTGTTTTTCACTTGTAGTCCATGTTTTAGCATCAAGTCACTGCCTTTAAAAAAAGAAACTTTGGCACAATGCAAATACTGCCTCAACCAGGCACATTCAACCAACATGAATGTATACTTTCTGATATTCGTTATCATTTAGGCTCTCATGTGAACCAGAGTTTGCTACAATTCCTTTTGTTTTGAAAATGGTAATAGTGCATCACACATGAATGTATACTTTTTGATATTTGTTATCACTTAGGTTCTCATGTGAACCAGAGTTTGCTATGATTCCTTTTCATTTGAAAATGGTAATAATGCATCACAGTTAATAAAAAAACTAATACTTCATAGCACATTTATGAGAGATATCCATAGATTTCTTCTCAAGGTATAGCTTGAAAAATAGGATGAGGTAATATGTTTAAATAAATACAAAACTGAAGGTAATTTCTTCACCTCTCCACTAAAACACAAAGAATCACCATGAACCAATGAGCTTGAGATGCAATTGGCAAAATCTATTAATTGCAAAGAATAAGACTAGAGAGACTCTCCTATACGACATACCAGAATATAACAAGCAGCAGTCCTATACCATCGCCTTTGGAAGCATTCTTCGAACAAACTGAAAATGAGAAACCAAAAAACAAAACAAACTCATTTGGTTAAAATCAATAAGTTTTATTTTCCACGTATACAATAGGTGATGTTAGCCAGAAAAAGAAAAATGAGATATCCAAATTAGAAGCATATGACACTGAAAGCAATGTCCAATTTTATACAGCTCACCAAGCAATCATTGAAAACCTGACCAATTTAATCAATTTTGACAACAGAGTCTGCAAATAGAAAGACATCCTGAATCTCACTCTGTTAAACTGATATCCTAAATGAAAGAGATCTCTATGCAAAATGACCTCATGGTAAAGAAGAAACAGACAACAGATAAACCCAGTGTTGCACTAATCACGATTATATCGTAAAATCGCGAGTTTTTGAAATCGGCGATATTATCGGCCGATAAATACATGTATTTTTTTTGTAAAAATCGTGATTTTTGGGGAAAGAATCGTGAAAAATAAATAAATAAATAATAATAATAATAATTATGAGGAGGAGGTGACACAACCTACCCAAGCTACCCCTATCACCAGTAGAGGACGTGGTCTACCTCCTGTAACTCCTAGTTCTTCAGCTTCTAGAGCACAGCAGAGTCCACTGCCAACTCTACCAACATCTACATCTAGAGGGGCAAAGGAAATCAGTGGTATTAGACTTTAGTTATTTGGTTCATTTCAGTATATATGACATTATGACTCATGATATGAGATACATTATTATATTTTTTGTTGATATTTTGAGGCTGAGTTGGGAGTCATGAGTTAGGACTTACTATTCAGGACATGATTTACTGTTATGTGTGATGTGGCACTAGAAATGATATTAAACATCTTATATATTAGTTCTTTTATCATATTTATGTGTCAATATATTTATTTTATGTTGTAGATGGTTTAGATATTAAAAAAATTGAAAAAAAATGAAAAAAATGAATATTTTTGTACCAAACGATTTTTTCCGATTTTTTCCCGATTTTTTATGATTTGTTCCCCGCGCTGATTTAATCCCAATCGCGATTTTCACAACATTGGTTGCACCTCACCGTGCTACACCATATGTTGCACCCATCATCACAATGCTGGACCTCATGACCATGCTGTACACATCATACTGCTGCACCTTATGCTGCACTGTTGTCCCATGTGTCATTGTTGAACCACGTTGGCATACAACGTGTCTCATGTGCTAACGGCACCATGCTTGGCACTACTATCCATGTTGTCCATGCTGCACCATGTTGTCCATCCTTGTTGCTGTCCCATGTGCCATTGCTACCATGTCACAGCTGTTGTCCCACTTTGCCTTGCCATACCTTGCTGTTGTCCCATTGTTGTACCATTGCAGCACCATGTAGCATTGTTGTTCCATTGCTGCACCATGTAGCCTTTGCTGTCCCATTGCTGCACCCATGTAGCCTTTGTTGTCCCATTGTTGTACCATTGCTACACTATACATCTTGCTATCACGTACTATGTTGTCTATCATGTTACAACATTCATCATAAGACTTGGATCTATCATTCATGACTATGATTCAATCCAAACTGCAGATAGAGCATCCTTATTTAGAACAGCATTAAGCATAGTTGAAGGTGTGGCTTCTTTGTCTTAGCGTTTATGTGTGAGAGCATTCCTTCCATGACAGCAATGGTATTCCTTTCATGACTGCGTATAGGATAAGGGCTTTTCCTTTCATGATAGGAAGGGCATTCCATGTGTATAGCACTTCTTCTAGGACAACATTTAAGTGCCATCTCCATTAGGCAGCGTAGCAACTAAGTTTAGGGCATCTCTTCTCATTAGACCTATGGCTAGGGTTTCTGCCTTCATTTCCATGGTTGCATATTTAGGGCATCTCCATAACTGCGGTTAGGGTCATCCTTGGGACAACGTATTAGGTAAGGGTTGTCTTCCTTGACAGCGTAGAGGTTAGGGTTGTTTTCTTCACAATATGACAACATCTTAGATCTCGGTCATGCGTAGAGTTGCTAGGGCATCATCTAGGACTGTGTTTAGGGCATCCTCTAGGACAACATTTATCCCTTAGAGATTCTTCTTTCCACCAAAACCCAAAACAAGTGGAGAAGAAGAAATCTCAAGAGAGGTGTGTGTACAAATGACTTGCAAAGCACTTGTATTTATACCAAAACGTGGAGCACAAGTGGGGGCAGTTTAGTTGTTGGCCGACCTTGACAAATTGTCCCATAACACAAATAAATTCATATATCCATGAATACTTATCGGAATCGGATGATCTTTAGATTAATCCTACACCTCTCGATGAGAGGAGTCCAAGAAAAATATCAGTTGCCATAAATAAGATGACCCATATGGAGTTTGGCCCTAGTTGCCAATTTTAACACTCCCTCTCAACTAGGGAGAACTCCATCTGCTGATCCATCTGCCAGACTTTACTATCTCTGCCATCAGTGCCCTGCACTACTCTGCTCTGCTCTATTGTGCTCTGCTCTGCTCTACTCCGTTGAACCATGAAGAAGAAGAATTGATCGAGAATGTCTCATACCATTTTCTACTGACCTAAAGTCAGTTCCATATGAAGATAGCATGTCATACCACTCTTACTGACCCGAAGTTAGTTTCATTGATCCCAGATCAATATCATAAGAGAGTGTCTCAAACCACTCAAACTAATCCCAGATCAATTTCATTGACCACAAATCAATATCACAAGAGAGTGTCTCAAACCACTCATACTGATCCTAGATAAGCTTCATTGATCGCAGATCAATGGAGGTCATCCTAGCATAGGGAGTACGGTAGATAAAACGATGCGTCCATCGATAGTACTACTATGGTCCCTAACCCCATTTCGCTGCTCATTGGCCAGATGAGAGGTACTTCCCATGAGTCCTAGACTGCATGGGTAGGATGCCTTGATAGGAGAACCACTCATCCTGTCCCTATGTTGCCACAGGGTATCACATGGGAAGGCTGAACCATTCACCATGTACACAACGCACCATTAGGGGAGGGTGAGTCGCCCTATGGTTGCTTGTTGCTCCAAGCAATACCCCAAGCCCCCCGGAGCTCCTAAAGCTCAATGCATGCATCATGTAGGACCCTCATAAGAGGGTCTCTCAACGACTCCAAGTTGTTTGGGAAAGTTACAAATTTGACCTTTCCCCGGGGCTTCGACAGAATGTCTACGACTTGTACAACAGCCTCAATGCGATAGAGCCTCCTCGCTCATCGATGTACCATATCCCAGATAAGGTAGTATCTAGTGTCAATATGTTGGAGCAATCATAGAATATGGGATTCCTCAACAATCAAATCCCCCCCGGTTGACACAGAAGATCACGGTGGGATCCATCATGTGTACAAACAGCTCACTGAAGAGCTCCCGCAACCAGGCAACTTCACATTTCTGGCATTGTATCTCAATCCATGAGAGATTGTGCCCCGAAGATACCTCAAGATTCTTGGCACCAATCCAGTGAGGCTCAACCAAATATGAGCTCATCATGCTAACTGCAAAACATATGTCTGGACGGAAGTTCACCAAGAACATCAACGCGAATGAGTTTATGAAACTCATAGGCATTTCCCAAATCTGGTTCGACATCACTACCATATAACTTCTGAAAGTTAAAATCCTCGAGGTAGTCACAGGCTTGCAGTTTACCATTCCACATCCGGAATCCAACTCCCTCTTACTTCTGCAAATGAGAGGGTTAGCACCTGCCAGAAATAGGTCATCCTCAGAAGGTGCCAGTATGAGAGGTCTATCATCCACAACCTTCGAGCAATATTTTGGATCGGTTTCACTCCTAGTGAATCTCAGCTGCATCAGACAACTATCAATCCTCTCAGACTACGCCCAGGGTGTTTTGCTTCAAGCCATAGAAGGCTTTCTTCCACCTGTATACATGAGATTCCCAATCATGAATCTCAAACTCCTCGGGTTGTTCCAAAACTTGTGGACCTGCTACATGAGGGGAATGGTCCCCTTGTAAGATTTTCCTTCAGTACATCTCAGACATGTACCTTCATGCTCTTCTTGAATTCAGGCATCCTTGTCACCATCTGACTTATATTAGGTAGGGCCCCATAAGTAGACCTCCGGTGTTATAGATGAGATAGGTCATTTGACATGATCCCCAATGGACCATCTTGCAACTTGATACAAATTGCCAACCCTGAACCCATGAGAAAAAGCATCTTTGAAAATTCTATTTTCAAACACGTACCTTTCCATTGATGAATTCCATCCTGAAACCTTTGACTTCCATTGCCGAAATGGACACCAGGTTCTTCTTGTGATTAGGTACATAAAAGAGATTCTCGTAAATGAATCGAGTTACCCTCATTCAATTGAGGGCTAACATTCCCTACACCCTTTTCGGGAGAGGTGGCATTGGCTCCAAGTATAATCCCATGATTGTTTCCATTTCTACCAAATTAGAGAGAGCACCCTTCTATCCGATGAAGTGCCTTAAAGCACTACAATCAATAAGCCAGATTCCCACAGAATCTGAAGGAGAGGGCCAATACAAGATAACGCTTCTTTATCTTATCAGAAAAAACATTTGATTCTTCATACTTGGGGTTCCTTGGTGTCTTTGAAGAGTCGGTCGTATCCTTGATGCCCTGCATTACCTATCATTCCTCTAATCATTGAAGATGTCCCCGGAATGATTGTTATCATCATCAAGTGATTGTCCCTGCCATTCAGACACTCCTTTGCATAATGGTCGAACTTATTATAAACAAGGCATCTGCCTTTCCTTCCACCCTTAGATCCGGACTTCCCATTGAAGTGATCTTTAGGTAGGCCATCAAAAGCTTCTGTTGCGCCATTCTGATAATATTCTCTGCTTTGACTTCATCCTTGGTGAATTAGAAGAGGGATGAGGAATTCATTGATCCTTTAGTCCTTTCTCAACTGTCTTCAGTGATTGCTCTTTCAATCTTGCTTGGGCTTCGTCTTCACCTCAACTCCGATACCATGTTAATTTTAGGTATGTTCTATGCTTAGAGCAATTTATTTCAATTTTCACAGTTAGCTCAATATCTTTTCTAGATTAGCAATCACATCAGCATTAAAGTAAAATGCAAATAGAACATAAACATAAATTGCAGAAGACAAGCCAAGACAAGAGGACACAAGATGTGGCACTAACCAAGGACAAACCCCAATGTGGGGAAACCGTTGATCAATTCTTCTTATATGTTCTTCAATAGTTCAGTAGAGAGAGAGAGAGATAGTACATTTATAACAGAAGTCAACACTTTGACTTATCTAGATAAGAGCATAGATCATCTCTAGGAAGATGATACATGAGATCAGCTGAAGACATGCTGCTTCAATTAATTCTCCAAGGTGACTTCTTCACCTATCATTGTGTTGCACCATGCTTCCCATGTTGTCCATGTTGTCCATGCTTGCTGTAGTCCCATGTGCCTTTGCTTCCATGTCACAACTGATGTCCCACTTTGCCTTGCCATACCTTGTTGTTGTCTCATTGTTGTACCATTACAACACCATGTAGCATTGTTGTCCCATTGTTGTACCATTGTTGCACCATGTAGCCTTTGTTGTCCCATTGTTGTACCATTGTTGCATTATACATCTTGTTGTCTATAATGTTACAACATTCATCATAAGACTTGGATCTATCATTCATGACTATGATTCAATCCAAATAGCAGATAGAGCATCCTTATTTAGAACAACGTTAAGCATAGCTGAAGGTGTGGCTTCTTTATCTCAGCGTTTATGTGTGAGAGCATTCCTTCCATGACAGCAATGGTATTCATTTCATAACTGTGTATATGATAAGGGCTTTTTCTTTCATGATAGCAACGGCATTCCATGTGTAGAGCACTTCTAGGACAACGTTTAGGTACCATCTCCATTAGGCAGCGTAGCAACTAAGTTTAGGGCATCTCTTCTCCTTAAACCTGTGGCTAGGGTTTCTGCCTTAATTTCCATGGATGCTTATTTAGGGCATCTCCATAACTGCGGTTAGGGTCACCCTTGGGACAATGTATTAGGTGAGGGTTGTCTTCCTTGACAGCATAGAGGTTAGGGTTGTTTTCTTCACAATATGATAGCGTCCTAGATCTAGGTAATGCGTAGAGCTGCTGGGGCATCATCTAGGGTTGCATTTACAGCATCCTCTAGGACAACATTTATCCCTTAGAGATTCTTCTTTCCACTAAAACCCAAAACAAGTGGAGAAGAAGAAATCTCAAGAGGGGTGTGTGTACAAATGACTTGCAAAGCACTGGTATTTATATCAAAACGTGGAGCACAAGTGGGAGTAGTTTAGTTGCTGACCGACCTTGACGAATTGTCCCATAACACAAATAAATTCATATCTCCATGAATACTTATCGGAATCGGATGATCTTTAGATCAATCCTACACCTCTCGATGAGAGGAGTACAAAAAAAATATCAGCTGCCATAAATAAGATGACCCACATGGAGTTTGGCCCTAATTGCCAATTTTAACAAAAAATAACGGTGTCACTTGTGTGCTTGGCTTTTTTTTTTAGTTGATGATCTGTATGTGTTGAGACTGTACTTGTATTTATTTTCAATATTTACATGGTAAATAACTTGTTAATTAATAGAACAAGTAGGAAGAAATAAATCAGAAGGTACAGGAATGATTTCTAACAATTAGACTTAGAATTTCCAACACCGGCCTCACACCCCGACTTCTGGCACTAGATCTCGACTCTCCCAACAAAATTACTGACTCCCTCTAAAGCTCTGCACTGCCTCTCTGAACCTCCCGTTGCCTTCTCTGCCTTGCACTCTCCGGAACAAGAAAACTTCCCTCTGGTCTAGTATCTGTTCATTTGTGGTAGCATCGAATGTGCTATAGCCATGCAAATTAGTGGAGAGGCTAAGGCACATAAGATTTCCAAGACCCAAAAATCGGTAGGGAAACTCCACCCGGATGGAGTGATATTAAAATAATTAATATTTTTAATGGGGTTCCTAAGTCTAAGCTTAAGAAAATTAAAATATTAATGTGTATTAATATAAAATGGGTGAGAAAGTTCTAAATGATGAGGATCAAGCCAAATCTAATTTTAGTCGTTGATTAGAGACTTAATCTTGCCCGTTTAATCGTCAAAAGGAAAAGTATAAGAGGAGGTTTGAGGGTCAGTTGGAGATACACCAAGTTGATCAAGAATTCGAATTTTTGGGGCAGGGTTTGCTGAGAGAATCGATTAAGTGATCTGTTGCAGTGAGGGGCAGTTCAGTAGAAGGCCAAGAATACATATCATAGAGGCAGAGAAAGTGCCAGAGAGACAGTGCAAAGCCTTGGAAGGCTGACGCAGAGGCAGCCAGGACTGGCGCAGAGGCTGAGTGGGCCAGCGTAGAAGACGCATAAGGCCAAGAGGCTGATGCAGAGGCAGTAGAGGCTGCGCAGAGGCCAGCAGAGTTGATGTTGGGCTGAAGAGGCAGTGCTAAGGGATTTTCGTGGGGCAGACTGGGAGCTGAGAGGCAGACGCAGAGCAGAAAAGGGTGACATAGTTCTAGAAAGAAGCTTGGATCAGCTTTCGCTGTCCAGCTAAGGAACTGTCGAAATTGTTGTGGGATCAATCATATGGTCGCTGATCAACGAGAATATCTGTCTTCGAGGAGAGGTGCTTCTGCCAAGGAAATTCTCTAAAGGGTGAGACATTTCCGGCACCCTAGTTGTATTCAAAAACTGCATAATAATAAAACCCTCATATTTGTTGCACCAGTTTTCCCACATTAGGTTTTTTTGGGGAGGTTTGTCCAAAAATAACGGTGTCCCTTGTGTAATTGTCTCAATTATTTCAATTGCTTACCTGTACATGTCTTGAGGCTGCATTTGTGTTAATTTCTCAGTATTTATATTTATAAATAACTTGTTAATGGAAAGAACAAGTAGAAAATAACAAACCAGATAATGCAGTAGGGATTTCTGATGTCTTAGACTTAGACATTTCAACTTGGTATCAGGGGATTGTAGATCATAAGAGGACTGAAGGCACCAGCAGAAATCTGAAATTTGCAGCAGTAGCAGCTGTCCCGGGAGACAACGTTGTTCCAAAGCAGAAGCAGCAAGAGAAGAAGTGACACAGAGCATGCATGTTAAAATTGGCAACTAGGGCCAAACTCCATGTGGGTCATCTTATTAATGGAAGCTGATATTTTTCTTGGATCCCTCTCATCGAGAGGTGTAGGATTGATCTAAAGATCATCCGATTCCAATAAGTATTCATGGAGATATGAATTTATTTGTGTTATGGGACAATTCGTCAAGGTCAGCCAGCAACCAAACAAACTCCACTTGTGCTCAACGTTTTAGTATAAATAGAGGTGGCCTTCAAGTCATTTCAACACATTTGGGATCTCTTCCTCTCTACTTGTTTTAATAGGAGGAGAGATCCTAAGGGATAACGATGCCCTGATCCAGAGGGCAGAAGCTAGAACTGTCAGGAATAGCTGGAATTGTTAGAACTACTGAAATTGTTGGGAATTGTCGGAATTGCCGGGAAAAGCCAGAACTGCTAAAATTGTTGGGAACTGCCGGGAACTGTCGGAACTGCCGAAACTGCTGCAACTGTCGAAAATTGCCCGAACTGCCGAGAATAGCCAGAATTGCTGAAATTGCCGAAATTACCGGGAACTGCCAGAAATGCCAAGAATAGCCAGAATTGTCAGAACTGTTGGAACTATCGGGAATAGTCGAAACTACTGAGAACAGCCGGAACTGTCGGAACAGTCAGGAAAGCTGACGCAGAGGGCAAAAGCCAGAACTGTTGGAACAGTGGGGAACGCTGACACAGAGGGCAGAAGTTGGAACTGCCGGGAAAATTTGGAACTATCGGAACTACTGGGAATAGCCAGAATTGTCGGAACTGCTAGAATTGCTGGGAATAGCCGAAATTGCCAAAACTGCATGACAGCCTGAGCATCTGTCTCCAAAGGAGAGCAACATGCAAGGGACAACTAACTAACATTGGGACAGTTGTGTGGTACTTAGCAGCAAATACACCAAGCATGCAATGTTACAGCTAGCATGCAAGGGACGACGAGGATGCAACAACAAGCATGCAAAAGACAACAAGCATGCTAGGGACAACAAGCAAGCAAGATGCAACCAGCACATAGGTCAGTATGGCAAAATGGTGCAGCAATGGCACATAATGCAGTACAGTAATGGGTACAGTCATGATTAATGAAGCATGATGAGATGCAGCATAGTGATGATGGGTGCAGCATGGTGTAGCACGGTGAGGTGCAGCATGATGACGAAATGCAGCACAACAATAGGTGAAGGAGTCACCTTAGAGAATCAGTTGAAGCAGCTTGTCTTCAACTGATCTCATGTATCATCTTCTTAGAGATGATCTATGCTCTTATCTAGATAAGTCAAAGTGTTGACTTCCTTTGTAAACGTACTATCTCTCTCTCTCTTTGCTAAACTATTGAAGAACATATAAGAAGAATCTATCAAGGGTTTCCCCACATTGGGGTTTGTCCCTAGCTAGTGCTACATCTTGTGTCCTCTTGTCTTGGCTTGTCTTCTACAATTTATGTTTATGTTCTATCTGCAGTTTACTTTAATGCTGATGTGATTGCTAATCTGGAAAAGATATTGAGCTAACTATGAAAATTGAAATAATTTGCTCTAAGCATAGAACATACCAAAAATTAACACTACGTCATCATTTCGAGCCAGGAGGAGGGCCAGCGCGGAGGCAGAGAGCTATGTCACATGGTTCGAGTTCGAATTCGAGTTCGACAACGATTAAGTAGACTCTAGTCAAAGAACAGCAGTGATAGAACCTCTCTCTCGGCCTAATAAGATTGATGTTAGACGTCTCAATCACACACACACACACACACACACACATATATATATATGGCACGGTAACAAAGCCGCAGAAATGATCATTCTCGGAGGATACAATCCCTGCATAACAAAGAACCACAGTAACCATTACAGTCTCCGAATAAATGAGACAGTAAGGACCTCAGTATAGTGAGGAATAGTATCTCATCCCGGTGGATCTATTTCTTAACAGTCAATGTATATATATATTAATGGAAAGATCTTCAGATCCCTCACTATCTTTACATGATCTCACTGTCTCGGTGTAAGAAAGATCACAATGATCCTGCAGTCATGGAATACACTCTCGCATGATCACAGTCAACATGATGGTCTAGAGTACAGTGATGAAGGTAGGATAAAACAACTATCATAATGAAGTTCTCAGTGCATCATTAAAAAAATCGAACCTTAAAAAATTCATTAAAATTCGCCTTCAGGTTCGTTCAGGTTCGTTTAGGTTCGTTTAGGTTCAAGTTCGTTCAGGTTCGACTTGAGGTTCGAATTTCAGGTTCGGCGAACCTGAACGAATTTCAAATTTTTTTTAGGTTCGCTGAATTTCGAACCTGAACCTTCAGGTTCGCCGAACCCTGTGACATAGGCAGAGAGGGGAAAATCAGACCTACGCAGTGCCTGGCCATCTTTCTCAGCCAGGAAGGATCGACGTTGTGGCCAAGAGGAGCAAATTCAGCCTTTGTCGAGATTGCGCAGAGGCTGAAGAGCTCAGTTCTTCAGTTGTCAAGGCTTGGGGAGTTATGTGCAGATTATGATTTGAGGAGCCGGCGGGACGTTGTCTTTGTCGAAGCAAAACAGTGTCTAAGGAGATGGAACCAAGGTAGAGGGAATCACTGCCTCGACGGATTTCTAGCCAAGGAATCCAGATCCGTGTTGTAGCGGCAAAGGGGGATTGGAGAGGAGTGATTCAACAGTTGGCTAGATGATTTCTAGAAAGGAAATCAGGACTTAGAGGGAGATTTCCAGGAGGGGAGTCGAGACTCAGAGGGAGTCCAGAAGAGGAGTTGAAATGGCATTGAATGGACTAAGGGATTAGGACAGGTTGGACGGAGCTTCCAACTTTGTCATCTGGAAGGTCAGGATCCTGGCAGTCCTGGATCAACATCGCATCAAGGACTTTGCCTTGAAAACCATGGCCATCCCAGTTGACCCAGATGAGAACGAGGAGTATGAGAATGCAATGGCAAGGGCGAAGTGCATGATCCTAGACAGGGTCAAAGATCATGTCATACCACATATTCCTGAGAAGAACTCAACAAAGGAGATGTGGGACACCCTGACCACCTTACACCAGGGCTCTTCCGTGCAGCCTGAGATGCTACTGGAGAATCAACTACGGTCATATCAGATGCAAAAGGGAAAGCAGATAGATCCATTCCTTTTCAGGTTGCAGGAGATTCGCGACCAACTTACTTCCGTGGGGTCTACACCGGATCCAGAATTTATGGTTAGGACTACCCTGAATGTAGTTTTCGAGGAGTGGGAGGCATTTGACCAAAGTATTTTGGGCAGGGCTACTCTTCCCAGTTGGGAGGAGATGTGGGCAGCTCTTCGCTAGGAAGATATCAGGAGAATGACCAAGGTGGGGAGGTCGAATCAAGAAAGAAGAGGAGGAGGATGCGGCTCTAGCATCTATGGGACAACAAGGGAAGAGGAAGAAGAAGGACATCTCCAAGGTTAAGTGCTTCCATTGTGGGGAGCTGGGACATTATGCATCTTAGTGTCTCGGGAAGAAAAACAAGGGAGAGGCTTCCGATTCAAAGGCAACTCCAGCTAAGGCGGAGAAAGAAGTCGAGATTGATGACGATTGTGCCATGAGTGCTCATGCACCTCTAGAGAAGAGGTGGGGTGATATCAAGTTGTAGTCATGAAAACTACATACTATGGGCAGGATCCTTGAGATGCCCAAACTCTTGGATCACATCCGGCTACAAGAGCCCTTAATGATAGTAGCATGATGACAGGTGTCGGATGCAACAAAGTGTAGTGGAGCAGCAAGGCAGTGCTTGGGTGTTGAATTCTGAGGCAGCGCAGTGGAGGTTGCAGCAGTGAGAGAGGCACAGAGGTGTATGCAGCATTGCAGTGGCAGCAGAGGGAGCACAGGATAGCAACAAACGCAGCGTCAGCATCACGAGACTTCCATACTGACTGGGATGTCAATATCTGGGAGAGGTCAGTTACCTACTTCTTGGTAATTGAGTTGCAGTGCAGCAATTAGTAGTGGCAGTGCTAGGGGCAGCATGGGCAGCATGTTAAGAGGGAGCTACAGTACAGATGCAGCAATGGCAGTGGCAGTGTCATGGGCAACAGTATAGGGAGCAGCAGTGCAGAGGATGCGAAGCAATAGGCCAAGCATCAACATAGGTACCGGTGCGGAGGATCAATGTAATGTTTCAGTGATGGAGCATTACTAGAGCACATTCCTCGCTAAGAGGGAGTGTTGACTTGTGGTAGCATCGAATGTGCTCTAGCCATGAAAATTGGTGGAGAGGTTAACGCACATAAGATCTCCAAGACCCAAAAATCATTTGGGGCAATTCCACCCAGATGGAGAGATATTAAAATAATTAATATTTTTAATGGGGTTCCTAAGTCTAAACTTAGGAAAATTAAAATATCAATGTGCATTAATATAAAATGGGTGAGAAAGTTCTAAATGACGAGGATCAAGCCAAATCTAATCTTAGCCGTTTATTAGGGACTTAATCTCGGTCATTGAATCATCAACTGGAAAAGTATAAGAGGAGGGTTGAGGGTCAGTTGGAGATACACCAAGTTGATCAAGAATTCGATTTTCTAGGGCAGAATTTGCTGAGAGAATCGAGTTAGTAATCTGTTGCAGCGAGGGGCAGTTTGGTAGAAGGCCAAGAATACATATCAGAGAGGCAGAGAAGTGTCAGAGAGAAAGCGCAAATCATTGGAAGGCTAAGCAGAGGTAGCCAAGACTGACGTAGAGGTTGAGTGGGCCAGCGCAGAAGGTGCAAAAGGCCAAAAGGCTGACACAAAGGCAGTAGAGCCTGCGCAGAGGCCAACAGAGCTGACGTTGGGTTGAAGAGGCAACATTGAGGGATTTTCATGGGGCAGACTAGGAGCTGAGAGAAAGACGCGGAGCAGAAAAGGGTGACACAGTTCCAGAGAGAAGCTTGGATCAACTTTCGCTGTCCAGCTAAGGAACTGTCGAAATTGCTGTGGGATCAATCATCTGGTTGCTGATCAACCAGAATATCTATCTCCAAGGAGAGGTACTTCTGCTAAGGAAATTCTCTAAAGGGTGAGCCATTTCTGGCACCCTAGTTGTATTCAAAAACTAAATAATAATAAAACCCTCATATCTACTGCATCGATTTTCCCACATTGGGTTTTTCCAGGGACGTTTGTCCAAAAATAATGGTGTCCCTCGTGTAATTGTCTCAGCTATTTCAATTGTTGATCTGTACATGTGTTGAGGTTGCATTTGTGTTTATTTCGGTATTTATATTTATAAATAACTTGTTAATGGAAAGAACAAGTAGGAGATAATAAACCAGATAATGCAGTAGGGATTTCTGATGTGTCAGACTTAGAAATTTCAACACTATCCATGCCCCTCACTGCAAGAAGATCACTCTATCTCTCTCCGGCAACTCAGCGCTGCTACTCTTGAGAAATTCAATCTCTAGATCTCGCTATGTCAATGTGTTCTCCAAGTGCCCATCAAGCTCCTTATAATCTCTCGTTGGAGCACCAATCGCCAAGATTAAAACATAATCAAAGGTTAACATTAACTGGGAGTTGATCCGCGTCTTCTTCTAGAAGATTCGCGCCAGATTTAATTAATACCCTTTAATTCATCACATTTTCTAAGTTTAGACTTGTTGAAGAATCTAGGGTGCTTATAGTTAATGTGATTCTTCTTAGATTGATAACTATTTGTGAGGAGTTTTAACTTTTCTTCTTAGCATAGTCTTCACTTGTTATTAGCAGAGTGTGTCTTCTTAGTTCATCAAATAGCTGCCAAAACAAAAGAGACAAGAACACTCGATGTTGGCTTTCTACCAGGGCCAAAATCTCTCCCTCTTGGAGAGGAAATCCCGCACAAAATTCTTCTTATAGAGGTTCCAATTAACGAATACCAAAACCTTGACTCTTGACCCAATAGGCCACTCCAAGACAAAGACACCAATCCTCCTATTCTGCTGAGATCATCATCATCACTACTGCTTTATTGAGATCATCAATGCTACACCATGTCTGCTCCTTCATCAAGATCTTCATCATTGTTGTACCCATGCTACACCTTCACTGAGAACTAGATCATTGTTGTACTATTACTGAGATCACTACCATGTCAATGAGGCTTCTTCATTGGGATTATGACCGAGACCATAGGTGTCATTATGCTAAGGTCTTGTGATTGCCTTTTCTTCCTGCACAAAGGCCTTGATGATACTGTCTAGTATATTGAGACAGTGTTCCCTTCTTGTATTGAGACCCTCAACATTATGCTGAGACTGTAACCATTTCAGTGACACCCATTCGAGATTACAGTGTTATTGTCCATCTTCACTGAAATTTTGTCTCCTGCACCCATCCGAGATTACAAAGTGTCTGAGATTCTGTGTCTCCTGCACCCACTGTGTCATTCGAGGTTTCAGAGAGATGTCTGAAAATCCTGACTCTAATTCTGAACCTTAATGCCTATTTATAGTGGTTCCGCCTTCATAAATAAGCCGACATGATAGAGTGAAGTGTTGTGTCTCCTTTTCTGAGTCGACTTGTCATTTATATTCGTTTGTAGGCAGACTTAACTGTGTTTCACATCGTTTTGCTGGCAGAATTCTTCTTGTGCATGTCTTGGAGGGCTATTTAGACTTTTCTATTACACATGAGATTGACTCTTTGACATCCTAAGGCTCTCAATGGGAGCCACTAAATAAATAGACCTCTTGCTCATGAAACCCATGCAACAAGGAATAACAATAAATTCATTTTCTTGTTTACAAAAGTCATGAATACAATGTCACGAAGGCCGAACCTAGTTATACTTTTTTCAACACTCCCTCTTAACTAGGAAGGTATTCATGATGGTACTTGGTCATTATCAATCTAAATAATTTCTCATAAGAAGAATTGGATTGGTAACCCATCTGTATAGCATCATAGTAACCAACAATGTTTCCACAACAAGGCCTTGATTGATGGCTCTATCTCTCATCAAATCAGAGCACAATGTTGGTGAGACCAATGATTATAGACACCTTCATCATTGTCTCTCAAGGTATATACCCACCCAGATGTTCACTGAGTATGACCTTCTAGGACTATTCTTATCTTGGATTCCCAACCATCAAAGAATATTGGTCCTCTTGCCTACTCTTGTCTTGGATGCCCTACACATCCGCAAAGAGCCTTGAATGCCAAATGATTACCCAATCCTCCATTCTTCCTTCCAGAGTGAAGACAAGAATGTTGTGTCTATCTCTTCCTCTCAACTAGGGAAGATATGCCCAAGTTTCCTCTTATCAAAAACTTGCCCAAGCTCCCTTTTAATCAAAAACTTGTTAGAGCTCCCTCTTAGCTAGGGACTCTTTTATACATCAGCAACTTCATGGGTCCTTCAAGCTACTTGATCAACTTCTCTTCTTGATGTCATGAAATTCAGTTGAGCTTGTTCCTTGTAGGGCCACAACCATCGATTACTTTCCTCCTTCGCTCGTCATGTCATTCCTTTCTTCATGGAAAGTGGCCTTCTTCATATCTGGAACCTTAGTCATATGGCTACTTCTTCATCATGCTTCTTCTATCCACCACATGAATGCTAGTTGTATACTTGTATTTACAACTCTTGTTTGAGTAGCCCTGCATGAACTTATCCAGATATTTTTCAAGAAGTCAAAACATATTAAATCAAGTCATACCTTACGAGATGGCTTTTTCATCATTACATCTTGTAGTTATTGCTCATTTGGGTTTGGACAATCAAAGTTCCTTTCATTTAGATAGATCGTGATAAAACAGGGACTGGGTGAGGGCTAATGAGGGGCTAGAGCTCAAGTCAAGCTTTTATCCACATACTTTCATCTTGTCCCAGCCAATCTTTTTCATTTTATCATTTGTGGCTATATGCTTTTCTTTTCTTTTTCTACTACATCAACCTCTTAGGGCCAAATTTCTAGGCCCCTACTAAAGGACAAGGTACATACGAAATTAAAATTGGGAAAGAAAGCAATCAACTAGAATAAGGGAAAAGGAACACGGAAAGGATGAAAGTGGTAATTATGGGTAACCATGGACATCCAAAATTAATCAATGCCTCCTATTCATGCCCCTCCTAGACGGTGAAAGAAAAGGCCTCAAGCAAGGTCACATTAGACTAAGGATGGGTGATAACCACCAAGGTGAAGCAAAGGAACTAGTGTAAAGTCGGAAGTGGTCAATTATCCAATTTAACTCGAGATCCACACTAGAATGCCTTTAACCATTAAATGAAAACACTTGAATACAAAAATGATTAGTGTACCTCATATCTAAAGATCCACCTTCATCTATTGAATTGGCTAAATGAAATAAATAACTGACCAAAGAATGGCTAAGAGGCATCTAAGACTAGCTATATGTGGATCATGGTGGGGCTATTGGCTCGCAAGCTAGATCAAAAGGAGAAAAAAATCCCCTGCAAGTTACCCAAAGGCTAGCGGGGAACATATATTGAAAATATTGACAAAATGTCATTTTTTAATAATATCATATTATCCCCACATTCAAAACCTCGCAATATATCATAATTTTGCCAATGTTATCACAATAAATGCAACTAGGGTTATAACTCATTGGTGATAAAGGCCTATTTCATTTCATATTCTACATCCTACTATCTGCTTTATAACTCTGTCGCTACTAGATGTCGATGTTAATGGTTTAACTTCACTTCCTACTATACTTCATCTGATTTTTAACTTTGAAACTTCTGAGTGTTTAAATTTTTAGTATAGAGTCTTGAGATTTCTATTAAATGGTTTATGCTCTAATTTACTAGTAATTCTAACTTCTTAATAATGTAATACTTTTCGATAAGTAATTCTCAAATCTATGTTTTCTTATTTTATGCAACTACTTTGGCATTTTGCACCTCTTTTTATATATGTATTATGTTGATGTTTTTGTAGTTTGCAACAACGTGGTGAATGGCCCAGGATAGTCTTTCTCCCATTAGCTCTAGTGTCTAGCGTGGGAATAATGGCCCATGGTACGCACATTGCCTTCTCCAGGATGGAGTGATCTATTTTTTATAGAGCTGATTTGATTTGTTTATTTAATGAGGATTTTCACCCACCAATGGAATAAACAATTCTAGTCTAATGTTGAGTTGTTTGTAGCAGTGTTGCGGACATCGTCATTGAGATTAAATCGGCAAGGGTCCAAAATCGGAAAAAATAGGTAAAAATCGGCAAAAAAATGGCAAATACAAAAATATTCATTATTTTTCAATCTTTTTAATATCTAAAGCATCCACAACATAAAATAAATGCATTGACACATAAATATGAAAAAAGAACTAATATATAAGATGTGTAATATCATTTCTAGTGCTACATCACACATAATAGTGAATCATGTCCTGAATTCTAAGTCATGTGTCCCAACTCAACCTCAAAATATCAACAAAAAATATAATAATGTATCTCATATCATAAGTCATAATGTCATATACAATGAAATGAACCAAATAACTAATACTATTGATTTCCTCTGCCCCTCTTGTGAGAAAATGCAACATATTGCCCTCTAGATGTAGATGGTGATGGAGATGGCAATGGACTCTGTTGTGCTTTAGAAGTTGAACAACTAGGAGTTATAGGAGGTATACCACGTCCTCTACTGGTGACAGGATAGGTGGTGTCACCTCCTCCTCCTCTACCCCCTCCACTACCTCTAACCAATCAAAGGTCGACTCCATGATAGGCCTCTTAGCCTCAACCCTCCATGCAGCAGTGGTGTCAATCCCATCCAATAAGATGGCCTCCACATTAGGTGTCCTCTCAAGTTGCCTCACCCACAATCAAAGATTGTAATAGACGTAGACCATGTCATTAAATTGCTAAGACTCCAACCTGTACAAGGGTCATAAATTAATAAATTATAAATAATAAAATAATAATTATAAAAAATTATTATTTAATGAATTCAAAAAATTAATTGGAAATTTGGAAAATTTTATCCTGTTGCGCTTCTAAGTGTGTATTTTTTCAAATACACTCGAGTTGCGCTCGCATCTCAAGGAGTTACATATTTGGCTGAGTACTCAAATGGCAAGCCTTCGGAGATTGGGTACTCTACCACCATAGCTTCTCCACCATGCATCTACAACAAATAAGATAAACATAAGAAAAAAATGAAATTTGGAAGTTGAAGCAAAGTATGAACTTGAAGAGAGTGAAATTTGAAACAAACTAAAGCTTACCTGCCATTTTAGTCTTCCTATCCACAATAGCCATGTCAAAGTTAAATGTGCCACCTGTTATCCTGTATATCTCCATTTCTTTGGAGATTTCTGCACATTCTGCTAGAGATGGCACTATCCTCTGAACACAAGTGAAGAATCCATCCATGACCTCAGCATCAAATAAGAAACCACAGGAGTAAGAAAATGTGGGGTTCAGGTAGATCCTTGCAGCATTAATGGGACGATGGAGTGTATTGTTCCATCACTCATCAATCACTTCCTATAGGAGTAGTTGTTTCTCAAACCCCTCATCCCCTTTATCATCATAATAGGTCCTGTTGCGCTTCTAAGTGTGTATTTTTTCAAATACACTCGAGTTGTGCTCGCATCTCAAGGAGTTACATATTTGGCTGAGTACTCAAATGGCAAGCCTTCGGAGATTGGGTACTCTACCACCATAGTTTCTCCACCATGCATCTACAACAAATAAGATAAACATAAGAAAAAAATGAAATTTGGAAGTTGAAGCAAAGTATGAACTTGAAGAGAGTGAAATTTGAAACAAACTAAAGCTTACCTGCCATTTTAGTCTTCCTATCCACAATAGCCATGTCAAAGTTAAATGTGCCACCTGTTATCCTGTATATCTCCATTTCTTTGGAGATTTCTGCACATTCTGCTGGAGATGGCACTATCCTCTGAACACAAGTGAAGAATCCATCCATGACTTCAGCATCAAATAAGAAACCACAGGAGTAAGAAAATGCGGGGTTCAGGTAGATCCTTGCAGCATTAATGGGACGATGGAGTGTATTGTGCCATCACTCATCAATCACTTCCTATAGGAGTAGTTGTTTCTCAAACCCCTCATCCCCTTTATCATCATAATAGGTCCAAATGGATTCTTTGGCCCTATCCATGGCCTCATACAAGTAGCCGATTGGGGGCTTGTCTCCTTCAACTAATTAAAGAACCATTAACAAAGGTTCAGTAATGCTACATAGCTCCTGCACTCCCCCCCAGAAGCTTTGCTGCTATGAAACTAACCTGCATATGGCCTCTCCCTTTGGTTTGCGGCTAAATGCCAAAACATGCCACTCCTCTGAAAGAAAATTTCTTTTCACATCCCACATAGAATTCAAGAGGGATTGAAGAGATATGAAACTAATGGCAACCCGTGTAATGGCATGGCGCACCAACTCCTTGTTGTTGGTGAATGTTCTCATCAAATGAAGCACAAATCCATAATTATATATAAATTTTGTAATGTTTTTTGATGACTCAACAATATACTTGATAAAAGGAATTTTTCCTATGACCTCCAACATCAAATCAATGCAGTGTGCAGCACAAGGTGATATCCCCACTTTGTGGGTGATATCCCCAAGAGAATTTTTTCTCTATTGTGAGCCTCCGCCCGCAGCCCCCTGATGCCTCCTACTAGCTCATTGTGTCATTTCTTTACCACCTGAACCAACCATGTGGTCCCTCACCCACCTATATTGATCGTATGTTTGAAGGTGGACCTCCCAAATCTAAAGATATGTCTTGTCATTTGGTAATTGAGTATTGGGTTTACTTATCATGGATACTTCTAAGTATGGATTGATGGGGGGATTTGGCGAAAAGAGTGGGCTTAGTTTATGCTCTTGTCCCCTTAATATATTTTGGTTGCTACCCTTGGATCTTAGTCCCATGGGATCTCCTTTATTGACCATTTGGTTCTAGGTTGGTACTACTTGGGAAACCCCGACTTTGGGTGCGTGGTCCCGCTCCTTTACCTACACATATTACTCCCTTTCCACTCACTAAACCCCCATTCATCTTTTCTCCCAGTTGGGTCCACATTTCCATTTTGGGTCCACACAAGGCCAACCTCCCTATCCCTTTGCCCCCACCTTAGGTTGGGCCTAGAATGATGCCCCGAAGGTTGAAGGAATTAAAAGAAAAGGTCAAAAGCATATTTGGCCACATTTAAAAGGAAATTATACCACAAAATGCAAAATATGGCCAGAACAAAATAATCAGCACATGGGAAAAAGCCAATGCATGAGCTCTACCCCAATCCATGACCATCACCCTGTTTCCATAGGCTGTAGATAAGCCTCCTTTATCATTCAGGAACCCATGATTGTCCCAACGCTTGGAGGGCAATGAACTGCCCTACCTAAAAGGGGGTAATCACTACTATATCTTACATATCATGCTCTTGTCCTTTAAGCCCCAAGCAGTTAATTAAATAAATTCATAAAAAGAAAAAGGCATATAAAGAAGGGTGGAAAAATCAAGGTCAGGGCACCTCATGTACCACGATTTCTCCCTCCTACACATTACATACCCAAGTGTGGGCTTCCCCTTATCTAGCTACCCCTATGCCCCACTATGTGGCCCAGGATTACCCCTCTCATTCCCTATTCGATTCCACTTATTTGTCACTTGCCACCACCATTAAAGGGATGTACTTTGAACATACTATCCCCTTTAAGGGTTGAAACCACCTAATAAGGTACTTGGCTAACTCCCTTTGGTGCTTGCAAACACTAACACATACCAAAGCCCACTACGGAAAGCCATGCCATTATGAAGTGCCCACTTTGTTATCCATGATTTATAAGCTCATTTACCCTATTATTTTAATGACTAGTTGTACTGGAAGCCTAAAAGACGCATTAGATCTTATACAGGATTACAGATGGTTTCCATTTGGGTTCGGTCTCCCTATACGGGATCCTAACCCCCAAAGGTCTACATTGGCACATGTAGGGTGTGCATAAAGAACCATGGGCCTCCACAACAACAAACAACATTCAACGGATCTTCATGGATGCTTAGAGACTACTAGTGATCCACTTTTGGGATGATGGTGATATGCTTGGTATATTATGCCCAACAGACCCCCACAGGAGCCCCACACTCTTGGCAGGTATCCCATGACTTGTACGATGTCATGGCAGCATTCATTCCACCACTTGGACCCTTAACCTAGCAGTTGCCCTCTTAGGAACCCCTTTAGGTCCCTTGCTGGTTTGAGTGGTTACAATGTCCACATAACTTGGAAGTCAAATTTGATTTGTCAAACCCTCCATCAGGTTCACCAAATTCCCACAAAGGGTCCAATTTCCTTGGTATATTTGTAACTTTGTTGAACTCTTGAGTTTTAATGTAAGATGAAGTTTGAAGTTTGAGGTTGAACCTAAGGCACAAAAGGAATTACAAGTTAAAAAAATAAAATTAAAATTTAGATATAACATATTGAATTTTTACCAAAAAAATAACCCTCAACTCAATGCAACAATAATGGAAAAAAATACACATTCAAATCCAAGCAAAAATGATGGAAACAAATTAGGGCACGAGAAGAAATTAAACAAATAAATCTAACAATCAAGTTTTTGCATTTTTGACCAAAATAAACCCCTTCCACTATTTACAACAAAAATAAAAAAAAACACAATCAAATCCAAACAAAAATCATGGAAAATAAATGGGTGATAGAAACCCAAGGAAAAACAAGAAAAAACAAAAAAATGGCCAAATTTGATGCCCATAACTAAAAACCATGCTTTGTTGAAGAAACTTTGTTCAAATTTGAATTTGTTTTGCTTGGGATGCTAAATTTCTTCACTTTTCTCCTCTCTTGCCCTTGTAAATGAGTTCTTTGTAGAAATTTACAAGGTAAGTTCCTCAGATAGAACACCAAAGGACACCGCTCACAAATAGATCACAAATAAGTACACCAGTATTTTTGACGTGATTAAAACCCTCAAAGAGGGAAATAGTCCACAGCCTGAGCCAACGCGACCACTTCAGGCAATTTATTAATGTAAAAGAAAGAAAATTTACATAAGTTTCTCTCATGAACGATCACGTTACAAATGACCCTCCATGCTCTTTAAATAGAGATCATGGACCAATCGGGTGTTAAGCCACAGATCAAATGTCGGTAATACCGAGAGAATGAACCGTCGGATCACTTCATGTCTAGAACATATCGTGACGGTCAGATTGTAAGTTACAAAAAGTACATAATAAAGAAACACACTTTACCTAACAATACACTAGACCAAGTTATATTTAACTATTTCCTATGTGTAGGAATATCCTAACATCCCCCCTTAAGAACAACTTGGGATAGGAATGAAGGATGCACAAATATGACACAATAGGAGAAGGTAGGAGGCATTAGAGCCTATCCCCCCTTAGTGACAACTTCCTGAAATCCAACCATAAATTGAAGTTTAGTAAACTTCACCTTTATGAGAGCCTTTGTAAAGATGTCTGCAACTTGATCATTGGTTGAACAATATTGCACTTCAAGAACATGGTCATGAATGAGCTTTCTGATGAAGTGCATGTGTAGTTCAATGCGTTTTTTGCGCTGATGTTGGACTGGATCTTTGCATAGTTGAATGGCACTTTGATTATCACACCAAAGTGTAGTTAGATGTTGGTGCTGAAAGCCAAACTCTAACAGGATTTGACGAAGCCACATGGCTTCCTTACTAGGTTCTACGATGCCACGATACTCTGCTTCTGCTGAAGAAAGAGAAATGGCACTTTGTTTCTTGCAAGCCTATGTAATAGGTCCAGAACCAAAAGTCAAAACATAACCTGCAGTAGACTTTCGATCATCAGGGTCACCAGCCCAATCGGAATCAATGAAACCAACCAATAGAGGAGATGCTTCTGCACTGTAATGAATCCCAAACTAAATTGTACCTCAAACATAACGAAGTATTCTTTTAGTTGCTTTCCAATGACTTTCATGTGGGTTTTTTATAAACTAAGCAATACGATCAACAACAAAGGAAAGGTTAGGACAAGTATGGGTCAGATACAAAATTTTTCCTACAAGCTGACGGTATAAGGTAGCATCAACTTGAAGGCAAGTACAAGTGACTGAAAGTTTGGCCCTAGACTGAAAGGCAAAAGGGGTTGACTTACAGTCTTCCATGTGAAAGTGGCATAGAAGATCACAGGCATACTTAGACTGGGAAAGGGAAATACCTTCCTTGGACTGCAAGACTTGAAGACCAAGAAAATAATGCAAGCGTCCTAAATCTGTCATTTCAAACTGCTTTTTAAGGTTGGACTTCACATGGTTTATAAGGTTGGGATCACTACCAGTAAGGATAAGATCATCAACATAAAGAACAAGAATGATAAGAGACTTACCCACTTTCTTAGTGTAGACAGTATTGTCAAAATGACACCTAGAAAAGCCAGTGTCTAAAAGAAAGCTATCCATTTTAGCATACCAAGCCCGAGGGGCTTGCTTGAGACCATAAAGGGATTTCTTAAGCCGACATACAAGGCTGGAGTTTGTTTGTATAAACCCAAGAGGTTGTTCCATATATATTTTGTCACGCAAGCCCCCATGCAAGAAGGTAGATTTGACATCCATCTGATGGACTTCCCATTTGAAAGAGGCAGCAAGGGAAAGAACAAGGCGAATAGAGTTCATTTTGGCAACAAGGGAGAAGGTTTCAACATAGTCAATGCCTTCAACTTGTGAAAAACCCTTAGCAACAAGACGAGCTTTATGTTTATCAATTTTTCATCTCCTCCAAACTTGGTTCTGTAAACCCATTTGCATCTAACAAGTTTTCGTCCCTTTGGAAGAGGAACAAGATCCCATGTATCATTTGCCAATAATGAACGATATTCTTCATTCATAGTTGTGTCCCAATCTAGATGGCCCAAAGCTTCTGCAAAGGTGTTAGGATCATAATCCGTTGAAACTTCAGCCAATAAAGAAGAGGCTCTATTGAACTAAGAACGTGTATGTCATTGATCTATAGGAACACCTGCAAGAGCACCTGTTGCATCCCGAGTAGCACGAACCCATTTTGGAAGCTGAGGAGCTGAAGGAGAATCCCGAGAAGATGGGGAAAGATTGTCATCCTCGTTGTCATCATATGAAGAAGAAATATTTTCAGAAGTAGAAGGGATAGAGAGAGGTGGCACATCCGCCAAACTAGGCTCGTAGGTCAATATATTTTCAGCAAACTTTACATCTCTTCTAATGATAACATTTTTGGATTTAGGTGGAAAAAGTCTATATCCTTTGACATCTTCAAAATATCCAACAAAAATACATTTTTCACTCTTAGGTTCTAAGGCTTTATGTTTCTCATCGGAAATATGGGCCCATGCTTCACTTCTAAAAACACGAAAGTGACTTACATCTGGTTTAAATGAGCTCCATGCTTCTTCTAGAGTGATATTCCTTAAAACCTTAGTAGGAGTGCGATTTACTATGTAATTTGCACAGTTAATTGCTTCTGCCCAAAAATTAAAACTAAGCCCCTTAGATTGAAGCATACAATTAGCCATTTCCTTTAAGGTGCGATTCTTCCTTTTAGCTACACCATTTTGTTGTGGAGTATATGAAATAGTATGTTGCAATTGAATTCCATGCTCAGTGCAAAAGTTGATGAATTTGTTGTTAACGTATTCTCCGCCATTATCAGATCTTAGCTTAAGAATTTGATGTTCAGATTGTTTCTCAACAAAGGCCTTAAAGGCCAAGAACATGTTAAAGGCTTCACTCTTGAGTTTTAAGAAGTATACTAAAGTGCATCTGGAGAAATCATCAATGAAAGTTAAGAAATACTTGTAGCCAAAGAATGAAACAACTGGAAGTGAACCACATAAATCACTGTGCACAAGCTTGTAAAGGGGCTGAGGCATGCCAAGAGGCACGTTTTTCAAAACTATCCCGGTGATGTTTTCTGAGTACACATCCGGAACAGACACCATCTCTGCAAGATACCATAGGAAGACCTGTCACCATATTTTCCTTACATAGATTTTGAAGAGAGCAATAGTTTAAGTGACCAAATCGCTCATGCCAAAGTTTGCTCACTTCATCATTATGAGCAACAAATATCGAGGGAAGAGTTGATGACCCAAAGTTGTTAAACTTATACAACCTTGTAGAATCATAAGCAATGTCAGTAGCTAAAATCTGTCTAGGATCTCTTAGGTCCTTAATTACAACATCATGAGGTGAAAATTCAACGATTTTACTTTCACCTTAATGAGTTATCTGATATACAGATAGAAGGTTACAGGATAAGGTAGGAACACATAATACATCATTAAATTGACCATTATCTAAATGAATAGTGTTGAAATTTCTAAGTACTACCCATTAGAAATTTTATCTATATTCTTTGGTTTATTTCTCCTACTTGTTAATTACAAACAAGTTACTTAAACATATAAATATCGATATAGACACAATACAGTGTCAACCATCTACAGATCAATAACTGAAAGAAATAGCAAACACACAAGTGACACCGTTATTTTTAAACAACTCATCCCCGGAAAAACCCAATGCGGGAAAACCGTTGTAGCAAGCTGCAATTATAAGGGTTTATTTTATTATGTAGTCTATCCTTTAGTACAACTGGGTGCCAAACTGGCTCACCTGACATAGAAAAATAACCAGCATTAGTATCTCTCTATTCAGAAGTAGATATTCAGAAAATTTGCCCCACGAAACCCTCTCCAACACAACTAAAGCACTGCATCAGCCCTCTTCACCTTTGCGTCAGCCTCAAAACCCTTTCCATCAGCCCTTCTAGGCACTGCGCAACCTCTACAGCCTTTTGCGTCACTCTTGCTGCCCTCTGCATGGATGATGCAGGCCCTCTGGCCTCTGCGTTGTCCCAACTAGCCTTTGTGTGGCCTGCTCTGGCTTTTGCATCTGCCTCTCTGCCTTTGTACTAGTCTCTTGGCACTATCTCTGCCTCTTTGCCTCTGTGCTGCTCTCTTGGCACTATCTCTGCCTCTTTGTCCAGTACTCACTCCCCCTCGCTGCAAACGGATCACTGATTCGACTTTACTTAGCAAACTCGGCACTAGTTAATCGAATGATTGATCACTTTGGTGTTTCTCCAACTGACTCTCAAGCCTCCTCTTATACTTTTTTTGTTGAGTCTTCAACAACTAAGATTATATCTCTAATCAACAGCTAAGACTAGATTTGGCTTGATTCATGTCATTTAGAACCTTCTAACCCAGTTTTATATTAATACCCATTAATATTTTTATTTTCCTAAGTTGAAACTTAGGAACCCATTAAAAATATTAATTATTTTAATATCTCCTCCACCAGGTAGAATTTCCCCAAACCATTTTTGGGTCTTGGAGATTTCATGTACTGTAGCAACTCCACCAATTTTCATGGCTAGAGTACATCCGATGCTACCCCAAATCAACAAATAGTTCCAGCCCCTACAACACTAAGAGATCTATCATCACCAACATATATATTTTTGGTTTTACAATCATTTAAAGAAGAAAACATGGGTTTGTTTTTGGCCATGTGATAAGAAGCTCCAGAATCAATGAGCCACTCATGAGAATGAGAAGAAGAAGATACATTTAATGCATAACCAGACAGAAATGCTTGACAACCACATGGATAAAGTGTTATTCCTGAAGATGAAGTTGAAGTTGAAAAGTGCTCCAAATGGATGTTATGCTTCTTCATTGTTGCTTCCAAGGCTTCCATCTTGTTAAAGCATTTGGATTCTAAGTGGCCATCATGATTACAAAAGTTGCAATGTCTATCAATCTTCTTCCCTTTGTTTTTATTTGCCCTATCATTTTGCTGAAATGATTTTTCATTTTGAGACTGAAATTGCTTAGGACCCTTGTTTGGTTTAGGACCATTCTTTTTAGGATGTTGCTTCTTAGGATTCTTTGAATTTGGTTGTTGCTGGGCTACTAAGGCTTTCTTAGAAGAGTTTCCAATATTAAGAAGACCAAGATGTAAGAGTTTTTCTTGTTCTCTTATTAAAGAATCGCAAAAAGCATCAAAAGTGTTGAAATTTCTAAGAGTTACCCGTTAAAATTTTTATCTATATTCTTCGGGTTTATTTCTCCTCCTTGTTAATTACAAACAAGTTATTTAAACATATAAACATCGAAATAAACACAATAAAGTCTCAACCATATATAGATCAACAATTGAAAGAAATATCAAACACACAAGTGACACCGTTATTTTTGGACAACTTGTCCACGGAAAAACCCAATGCAGGAAAACCGGTGCAGCAATTCTGAGGCTTTATTTTATTATGCAATCTATCCATGAGTACAACTGGGTGCCAAACTGGCTCACCCAACAAAGAAAAATAACCAGCAATAATACCTCTCCATTCGAAAACAAATATTCATAAAATCTGCACCACGAAACCCTCTCAAGCACAATTGAAGCACTGCGTCAGCCCTTTGAGGCACTGCACAACCTATACGTCCCTTTGTGTCACTCCTGTTGCCCTCTACATGGATGATGCAAGCCCTTTTGGCTTTGCGCTGTCTCTGTTGGGCTCTGCGTGGCCTACTCTGGCTTCTGCGTTTGCCTCTTTACCTCTGCGCTGGTCTCTCGGCATATCTCTGCCTCTTTGTCCAGTACTCATTGCCCCTCACTGCAAACTAATCATTGATTCAACTTTACCTAGCAAACCCTGCTCTAGTAAATCGAATGACTGATCACTCTGATGTGTTCTCCAACTGACCCTCAAGCCTCCTCTTATACTTTTCTTGTTGGTCCTTCAACGGCCGAGATTAAATCTCTAATCAACAGCTAAGATTAGATTTGGATTGATCCATATCCTTTAGAACCTTCTAACCTAGTTTTATATTAATACCCATTAATATTTTATTTTTCCTGAGATTAGACTTAAGAACTCCATTAAAAATATTAATTAATACTAATATCTCCTAAATCGAGTAGAATCTGCCCAAACCATTTCTAGGTCTTGAAGATCTCATGTGCTTTAGCCTCTCCACCAATTTTCATGGCTAGAGCACATTCGATGCTACTCCAAATCAACACTCCCTCTTAGCGAGGACTGTGCTCTAGTAATACTCCACACTGAGCATCACACTGATTAAACGACACAGGTACCTGTGTTGATGTTAGGCCTCCTTGCCCAACATCCTCTGTACTGTTGCATCCTGTACTGCTGCCCATGGCTCTGCCACTACCACTGATGCATCCATACAGAAGCTCCCTCTGCATCCGTGTTGTTGCTGGTCCTTTCTCCTAACACTACATCTGCACTACAACCCCTTCTCATCATGTTGCATCGTGCTACTACTAAATGCTACTGCACTGCAACTCAGTTACTAAGAAGTAAGTAACTGATCCACCCAACTACTGACATCCCTGTCATGCTAGAAACGCTCTCGATGCTATCAAGTGCTCCCTCTACTACCTCTGCGCTACTGCAACAACTCCCTACCTCTCGCACCGCTGCAAACCTCTTTGTGCCATCCTGCATTGTTGCAACCTCCTCTGTGCCTTTTGCACTGCTACAAACTGCTAGCTCTGCGCTGCCCGGGACTACTGTACTGTAGCACTCTCTGTCGCTTCATCCGCGTCCGTTTCTACCGACATCCACCAGTCCTGCTACTCTCACTTCGGGGCTCCCATCGCAAGGATTTGATCCAAGAGTTTGGGTACCTCAAGGATCTTGCCCCTCATCGCCTATAGTCTTCCTGACTATAGCTCGATGTCTCCCCACCTCTTCTCTAGAGTTACAAGAGCACTCATGGTACAATCGTCATCCTCCTCTACCTTCTTCTTCGCCTTCACTGGCATTGCCTTGGAGTCAGATGCCTCTTCCTTGTTCTTCTTCCTCAGACACTGGTTCACATAATGCCCCAGTTCCCCACAGTTGAAGCACTTGACCTTAAAGAGGTCCTTTTTCTTCCTCTTCTCCTGCTTTCCCGCAGATGCCAGAGCTGGATCCTCTTCCTCTTCCTTCTTGATCCGGACTCCTTTGCTGCTACTTCCCGTCTTGGACAACCATCTGATCTCCTCTTGGCGAAGAGCTGCCCATAATTCTTCCCAATCTGGAAGAGTAGCCCCGCCCAGAATACTATGGACAAACGTCTCCCACTCCTCGGAGACCACGTTTAGGGCGGTCCTCACTATCAACTCTCGATCCGGCGTGGCCCCTATGGAAGTCAGTTGGTCCCGAATATCCTTCAATCTATCGAGAAAGTGATCTATCTACTCCCCCTTCTCCATCTGGTATGACTGCAGTTGATTCTCAAGTAACATCTTCCTCTGCACAAAAGTGTGCTCATACAACTTCTTCAAGGTGTCCCACATTTCCTTTGTCGTCTCCTTCTCGCCGATATGTTGGACCACATGATCCTTGACCCCATCAAGGATGATGCATTTCACCTTGGCCATTGCCTCCTCAAACTTTTCATTATCAGTCGGGTCAATTGGGATCGCCAATGTTCTCAAGGCAAAGGCCTTGATGTGATGTCTATCTAGAATGGACAGGATCTTGGCCTTCCAAACCATAAAGTTGGATGCCCCATCTAGCCTGTCCTGATCCCTCAGCCCATTCATGGCCATCTCTGCTCTTCCTTTCGACTCCTCCGAGTCTCTCTACTTCCCTTTGGAAGTTCTCTCTTCGACTCCTGCTGAGTCTCTGTACTTCCCGCCTGGACGTTCTCTGCTAGACTCCCTCTCAGCCTCAAATTTTCTTCTGGAAATCCTTCTGCCAATCGTCAAGTCACACCTCTCCGATCTCCTATGCACCTGCAACACTGATCTGGATTCCTAGGCTAGGAATCTGCCTTGGTAGCGACTCCCTCTACCTTGGCTTTGCCCTGTTAGGTACTGTTATGCCCACAGTACCCCACCAACTTCACTCCTCGCAAACTGTCGATAGCATCCTAAACCCCAACAACCGACGGACTAAGCCTCTAGGCTTTGCAGAATCCCGACACTGGCTGAAATGCTCCCCTCGCCAACTGCGTCAACCCACCTGGTCTCAGCGTGGCTCTGTGTGAACCTTTTCTGCCCTCCTCAGCCTCTGCGCTGGCCTCTCTCTGGCCCAGACTGATGACGCAGTCCCTTTGCGTCAACCCTTCTCCTCTACTTTCTGCTAGGACCAGCTTCCGTCACTCGGGACAGTTGTTTCTGCTGCAAATGCTCTACTTCAGCTGGTGCCTTCAACTCTCCTGTGATCTGCAACCACCCTTTGATACCATGTTGAAATTTCTAAGTGTTACCTGTTAGAAATTTTATTTGTATTCTTCTGGTTTATTTCTCCTTCTTGTTAATTATAAACAAGTTATTTAAACATATAAACATCGCAATAAACACAATACAGTCTCAACCATCTATAGATCAACAACTGAAAGAAATAGCAAACACACAAGTGACACCGTTATTTTTGGACAACTCATCCCCAAAAAAACCAGTGCAGCAATTCTGAGGGTTTATTTTATTATGCAGTCTATCCTTGAGTACAATTGGGTGCCAAACTGGCTCACCCGACAAAGAAAAATAACCGGCAGTAATACCTCTCTATTCAGAAGTAGATATTTAGAAAATATGCCCCACGAAACCCTCTCCAGCACCACTGAAACACTCGTCAACCTCAAGACCCTCTGCATTAGCGCTCTGAGGCACTGTGCAGCCTCTACGGCCCTCTGCGTCACCCTTGTTGCCCTCTACATGGATGATGCAGACCCTTCTGGCTTTGCACTATCTCTGTTGGGCTCTGTGTGGCCTGCTCTGGCTTCTGCGTCTACCTCTCTGCCTTTGCATTGGTCTCTCGGCACTATCTCTGCCTCTCTGTCCATTACTCATTATCCCTCACTACAAACTAATCATTGATTCGACTTTACTTAGCAAACCCCGCTCTAGTAAATCAAACGATTGATCACTCTGGTGTGTTCTCCAACTAACCCTCAAGCCTCCTCTTATACTTTTCCTATTAATTCTTCAACGGCTAAGATTAGATTTGGCTTGATCCATGTCCTTTAGAACCTTCTAATCCAGTTTTATATTAATACCCATTAATATTTTATTTTTCCCAAGTTTAGACTTAAGAACTCCATTAAAAATATTAATTATTTTAATATCTCTTAAACCGGGTAGAATCCGCCCAAACCATTTCTGGATCTTGAAGATCTCATGTGCTTTAGCCTCTCCACCAATTTGCATCGCTAGAGCACATCCAATGCTACTCCAAATCAACAAAAAGAGGGGGACTTGTAGTCTTGTCCTTGAGAAATAAAGGCTTCTGTTGTAGAATGAGAGGTGGAAACAAACACAGAGTAGGTTCCCAACTTAGTAAGAATGGAATAGATAAGGCTACCATCTTCTTACTTAACCTTAACACCTTCCAAGAGAAGTCTAAGGGTCTTGAACTTGGACAAAAAATCTTCAATGGAAATTCCAAAAACTTTATTGAGTTGTTTCATTGCTTCATCAAGGGTATCAAGTTCTGCGTTATGGAATCTAAGGTCTGGAGAAATAGACATCCCTATCAACCCACGTGCTTGATCTTGCCTAATTTCCCATTTGGCTTGCTTATCTTCATCCTTAGGTTTAGCCTCTAGGCCTAAGGCTATTCTATAAAAACCTTTACTTTTTAAGTAAATCCTCAATGTAGGATAACCATTGGAAGTAGTTGGTGTTGTCAAAAATAACTTGGCAAACAGAAACTGAAGTTGTAGATGTTGAAACTAAGTGTTTCAATGGAAAGATCTCGAAAAATTAGGCCGATTAAAAAAAGGGCTCTGAAAACGGCTTCTGGATGAAGAAGTTATGGCTTTTTGAAGAAAAATTGTTGAAGATGCCAACAAAGTAAGTGAATGTGCAGAAGTGAATGATAATGTTATATTTTTTAAAAAATCCCCCCCTCCCCTTCCAAACTTAATTTAATTAGCTCTCTTTAGAAAAAAATATATGTGAACCACTTTTATAAATAAGTGAAAGTCACTTTTACAATGGTACTTTATGAACTACCCACTAAATTGTAACTTAAATAAAAGATAAAGAGACTTTAGAATCATAAGTGATTCACTTTTTATAATGGGTGAGAACACTTTTACATAAAGTAACTTTAAAACATAAGTTACATATGCTTTTTGAAAAAGTAACTCAACAAAAGAAAGACTTGAACCCAAGGCCTCTATTCTCCTAAAGTAACTTTGGACCAAGTGAGCTAGTTTAAAAGATTAGTAATTTTTGGAAAAGAGAAAGGGGAGCTTTTTTTAGTCACTAAAGCTTTGGAGTGCATGCTTATTTGAGAAATCCCTTTTTGCCTCTAGATCTTAAAAATGACGTAGCTAGGGCTACCGGAAACCTTTTCGCGTGAAACGAAAGGGGTTCCTCACTGGAACAGATGCTCCTAACACAATAGAGCAATCCTCTCGGCCCGAAAGTGGTCAGAAACAGTAAATCTAAGAAACGACAGTCGGATGCAGTTGTATCAGCTTCGAATTTGGATCACTAATGGATGCAACCCTCAAATAGCTCTGATACCATATAGGAATTTACACGGTAAGCTCCTCAAATCAAACACCAAAGGGCACCGCTCACAAACAGATCACAAATTAGTACACCATTATCTTGACGTGGTTAAAACCTCAAAGAAGGATACAGTCCACAGCCTGAGCCAACGCGGCCACTTCAGGGAATTTATTAATGTAAAAGAAAAAAAATTTACATAAGCTTCTCTCATGAATGGTCACCTTACAAATGACCCTCCATGCTCTTTAAATAGACATCATGGACCAATCGGGTATTAAGCCACGGATCAAGTGTTGGTAATAATGAGGAGAGAATGAACCGTCGCATCATTTCATGTCTAGAACATATCGTGACCGTCGGATTGTAAGTTACAAAAATTACATACTAAAGAAACACACTTTACCTAACTATACACTAGACCAAGTTATACTTAACTAATTCCTATGTGTCGGAATATCCTAACATTTCACCTCCTTAGCTCTCGCTCTTGCCCTCTATCTGAAAAAAATGAGGAAAAAAACCCAAAAATCGTTTTTCTAAGTCGTTGTTCCGCACCCCCACGATTTTTACGGGTCGCGTCGAGATTTTTCCATAAAAATTGCGATTTTAAATTAAAAAAAAAAAATGGCGATCAAATTGTTTGAGCAAAAAAATTGCGATTTTTTGAAAAATTAGCGATGTTTGCAACACTGGTTTGTAGACACAATAAGTGAAGGGGCTTCTTGTGATGAAGGGCTTCTTAATGGGTCTTTACTCAACTTTAGAGCTCTATATAAATAGTTGTGCATGTGAGGAGACACTATATCAACATAGCAAGTTCATTCATATCTTTTCTAGTAGAGGAAAAATTTCAGGTAAGGAGAAATTTGTCCTATGGGGTTCATATTTCATCTTTCTTCATCATTGCATCTCTACTCTTAGAGCCACATGTATGAAACCATACAGCAGTTTGACCTAGCTCAGCTGCACGTGTGAAGGGTTGACCAGCGTTGACTGATCTGTACATCCACACATGTGAAGGGTTGATCAGCATTGACTGATTCATACAGCCACACATGACAATTTGACAGTTTGACGATAAACCATATGTGAGACAGTTTGACCACAGACCACATGTGTGACAGTTGATCAAAGACCAACATTGACCGCAGTTTACTTTTGATATATTTGACTGGCATCAACCAGCAGCAGTTTGACCAGATTTGACTAGTGATTTGACTTGTAATGTTGGCACAGGTTTCTAGACAAATTCCAACTTGTAAACTTTGCTGAAAAGACAATTTCTTCTTAAGAAAAGCCATTGGGTTTTCTCCCAGATTGGGTTTCTCAGGGTAAAAATATTGTCTATTCTGCATGGCTATCTTTCTATGATCTTTATTGTTTCCGCTGCATTTACAGTCGAGATTTTCTGTGTAATTATTCAATGATAACAGCGGCATGAGAAACATTATTTGAAAATCATTAGGAAATAATTATCAGATCAGAAAATTGTATTCTACTACACATGCTATAGAATTTCAACATATTATAGTATATAAAATAGGAATTTTTTTTGAAGGACCACTCCCTACTCCCACTGCCCACTCTCCCTTGGAAAAACTATCTTCTAAGGCTGGAATTTCCTTCCTTTCATATGAGATCACACTACCACAAGAAAAATGTAGAACAATGTGAGTCAACATCAATTGAAATATTTTATTGGTCCTTCATCAAATAAGAAAATTGACATGAGAATGTCAAGTAACCTAAGGGTCATGATCACTTCAGAGGAAATTCAACATAGGAAAAGAGTATTGGACCTTGAATTGTATAAGATCTCAAAATAACCTACACTTACAAACTACATTAAACATCAAATATGAACATAGCCAACCAAATGGCAACCATACAGACTATCCAAAACCATTCGTAGAATGGAAATCAAAGCTCATTGCAGTATACATTAGCCCTAGGATTTCACAGATAATCTAGTAGGAAAGTGAAATATAATCAGACACAACTCTAGCTGCTCAAACACAATAAATAGCTTGGAACCAAACGTTACAATATTTTGGAATATTGGGAAGACCAGGAGAAATATATGTTCAAACAAAATCACCTTCACTTTCTGCAGAAAAAGAGAGATATTTGGATGCTCAGAGCAATCAAAATAAGCATATGTAAATCAAAGGCAACAGTTCTGACATTTCTGCAGCATTAAGAATTTGTCTCCATCATTTCCAGTCTGTTTAAACTTTACATAAATTATAAGTCATAATATGAAAGAAAAACCCCTTTGTTGCTAATATTAAGACATTTGGATCATTGAGAAACTTGTCACATCAGTTCCGGCTTGTACTTACTGCAAAATAGCCACGTTACTTCACTAATTGGCCCAATGTATCTAGTTACCAATATGGAAGACAAACTTGCAACATCCAAATGCCAAAAAGAATAAATATTGTATTTTTCTAATTCAAGATAGAATCTAACAATAATTTCTTGAGAATCCAGGTCATTTATCATCAATGATATTAGGCAATTGAAATTTTTCAGTCAATCCTGAAGAATGAACTTTCAAGGTACACTGCAGCAATTTAAAGCATAAGCAAACACAAACACACTGATCTTGAAAATATCATCTAAGATTCAATCATTTAAATTGTCTCCACGGGAATAGAGCACAAATTGCAAAGATTGGAAAATCCAGTCTACTTACCAGAGGGAATATGGGCCATGGATATCATACGACCTCCAATCCAAGGAACTACTTTGAGATGCCAATCACCACTCCTAAGATCAACAGGAATCCTAGAGAGTTCTGCTCCCCTCATATAATTCTCTTGTGCATCTGGAGGGCGCTTTGCTTGGGCTGCATCCACAAAAACACCCCATGCAAATTTTCATTTTCATTTTAGTAAAAAGTAAGCTATATGCTGTCACATATATAATGTTTTCCCTTTAGCAGTTGCAAGATTATATAAATAAACCTTCCATAAGGCTCTCCTATTTTAAGAAAAAGACATCTTATATTTACAGAAATGTATATATAATCAGTAAATTAAAAACTGCTTCTGTAAATAATTAATTTTGACCTTCCATAAGGCTCCTTTATACACTGGTCTCCCTGTAAACCAGAAGAATCAACAGCAACATTTAAGACTTCGAGACTGTTGATTGATTCATTTCTTGTGATTTATAAATCATTCCATCAAAGAGGTGTTATATCTAGTAGTAACGTTCAATAATAAGATTTCTGACATAAGTTCACAGAGCTAATTTATTCTATCAAACAGACATGGTGGTTCAAACTTCAAACCAATATGCAATCAACATTCAAAATAAAAATCCTGAAGAGGGAGAACAATCAAATGTGCAGCAACGTTGAACAAACTAAATATATGGTACTCATTAGGCCCAAGAACCAAGGTTTAAAATCTCTCTGGTAGATTAAATAAACTAATTAAACAGCATTGCCTTGGAGACATCTCAAGACAGTGGACTGTAGAAAAATATTTTAAACATAATAAAAGGGTTAAGCACACAGATCATTCATAGCAAAGCAAATATTCATAATTGCTATGGGAAGTAGAAAGCATTTATAAAATTCAAAGTAGATAGATGTGAAAACCTATATAAGCATGTTCTTCACAGTGACCCTGCAGGCCAAAATATCCACTTTAGCACAAAATCGAGGCACACACTCAAAGTGGTATGCTTGACCAATATAGGTATACAAAATTTACATATAAATTGTAAATCCTTTAATCTAAACTCTCTAAATGTCAGGGTTCATGAAAACACACCTATATTTAAACTGTCTTGCTTCTGACTTTCAGCTACAAGCTCTGCAATCTCAACCGCAGAAGGAATCTCAACTTCAATCTTTTCTCCATCATGTCCCCATGCTTCTATCTGCAAGAAGAAAATAACAGTGACATACAAATGTATCAATTCCTTAACAACTATATTCTGCATATTTTGGTCATTATGATGAGTGGGCATGTTCAATACCTTGGCACCCTCACCAAGCAATAATTGAATATTCAATTTACGCCTTGGCCTTTTCCATAATCCTTCGGTTCTAGCGACTTGGATAGAAACAATAGATGATGAAGATTCAGCTTTATAATATGTCAAAAGGAATTGCCCCTGCTGGTATTCATATCCATCACCATCATCCTCAAAAAGAAATCCTTCAGCATTTCCTGAAAAAGCAGAAATCCAAATATTAATACGAGGAGTCAAACAACTCCCTATGGTCATCTCTTCAGTTCCCTCCATCCTAAACGATAAGAACGAAATCCCCTTTCCCATACAGGTCATGACAGTCATTTTAAAGTAAAAATCCATTTCCTAAAGCTAAAACTAAGTGCCTAAACAGTGACCCTGCATGAGGGTTAACTGGCGTCTCCTGTAGAAATTTTGTCCTTTCCAGCCAGTTCAGAATAGAACACCTTAAATGTCCAAACAGTTAGGATATCTGATCAAAGCATGTATCAGATGTCAGCACTGCAGCTTGAGAGAATAGCTGTCCTAGCATTACTTTAGGATAAACATGCTTTAATGTAGAGTTCCATCTCGAAGTTTTGTATTTATTTTCTAAAAAATATTATAATCTCTACCTTGGAATATATTTATCCTTGAGTTTGGTGTAAATTATCGATCACAAGTCCCAATCTATAGTAAAACTAAGTTCTCTTATGGTTCCACACCATGATATCTTCATACATATCATCACAGCCATACAGAGAACGACCATTTTGTTCATCTTAGTCATACTTGGAAGAACATAGATTGGCTAGGACTTTAATACAAATTAGGAATTAAGAGTCCTTCCTATGAGGTTAACCAATTCAAAGATGACTCTAGCATAAACGTTTAACATTCAAAAATACCTCTAGGTATTCTATCAGTCAACAATACAATCATGTTCTGATGCTAAAGATAACAGAAAATAATGCAATTGCCACGTAGCAAGTTAAGCTTTGCAAAGAACACCTAGTAAAACTAAATAAGAAAGTGAAGGATCCAAACAATAGCCCTTTTCCTTAATATTGACTTTAACAAAGCTTATGATAGAATTGACTGGGAATTGGTCCTTGACAAAGGTTAATGGCTTGGCTTTGCCAGATTTTTCACACATGCAGTCAAAATTCTCATTTGAATGTCTCTCCTAGAGTTCATGCCAATGGCACACTTTTAGAACAAATCCCTCTTCAGAGATCCATTTAGCGAGGCTGCCCTATGGTCCCTTACCTTTATGTGATAGTGGAATATGCATTTAAGGACCTTTTAGATGCTGCACATATCCTGGGACAGATCCAAGGCATTATTCTTATGGATGTACAGTTGCTTAATGTACATTTTGAGGACAAAACTGTACTTACTCTAACTCTCACAAAATAATCTCTCGAAGGAATGCTGAATTGCTGATCCGGATTTAAACAGGGACACAACAAATTATAGATATAACCATAAATACAAAGATGCAATAGAAATAACACTTCATTTCATTAATATCAAATACTGAAATATGCTTACAAATAGGATGGAAATAAGATTAGCTCGGGTGATGGTAGCTTATCTCTGAGAAGATATGTGGCGGCTACATGCCTCTGAACTGCGTTACAATGAGGCTCAAAGGCCTTTTTGTTATTGAACAATAAGAGCATCGTAAACAACCAAAACCCTAACCCGAGGAGATGTAACACCAAGAGTTTATGGGCCCTGTTGGGGTAAGTTGGACAGCCAACTTCCTGGGTCGCGACTTGGTCATATTATCTCTGTTTGACATGCATGGTAACCCATTAGAAAGATCTCTCCGACTATGACGGAAAAGATGATTTTAAACATAAAATTGTTGGTGGTAGATTGTCAAAAGAATGTCATTTAGGGCATACATGCCTCTGAACTGCGTTACAATGAGACTCAAGGGCCTTTTTATTATTGAACAGTAAGAGCAAACCCTAAACAACCAAAACCCTAACCCGAGGATATGTAACACCAAGAGTTTATGGGCCCCGTTGGGGTGAGTTGGACAGCCAACTTCCTAGGGTCGCGACTTGGTCATATTATCTTTGTTTGACGCACATGATAACTCGTTGGAAAGATCTCTCCGAGGACTACGACAGAAAAGACGATTTTAAACAGAGAATTGCTGGCAGTAGATTGCCAAAAACACGTTGTTTAGGGCCAAAAAAACATCGTTTAGGACCTCAAAACGACTCCAGAAGTTTAGGACCCAAAAAATTGCTAAAAATAGTAAATTGTGCTATAATTAAGGAAACTGAAAAACTGAAAAAAACAATGGTGTGGGTCCAAGTGGAATTGGCAGGTGGTCACCAATATCCACCTAGATCATTCCTCCCCCTTTAGGAAGCAATGGTCCCCATTGCGTTGAGTTTCTCTATGAGACGAGAAAACTTTTGCTGAACTTGGTCCCTAGTGAGCCACTTGCCCTGGTGAAGGAGTTGCCCTGCTTTGACAACTCGATACAATTGGATCTTCTACTAGCAAGTGTTCTTGATCTACGTGTCCATGATCCATCAGTTGTGGCTTGCTCCATGCAATCTGTATTTAACTCTGTAGGTGTGAGTTCTTCTGCAATGTTTGATGTGTCTAGCAATGGTGGGAAGTATGGTCGAAGGCAATCCACATTGAACACTGGGTGAAGGCCAAGGAATGGGGGAATGCTGAGCTCAAATGCATTATTGCCCATAACATTGGTAATGGTGTAAGGACCATATCAGAGTAGCCTGAGTTTACGATAAGCTCCGGTAAGGCTTTCCTTCTACAAATGCAACCAGACTTTGTCGCCCACCTGAAACTTGTGTGGCACCCGATGTTGATCATGTCGCTGCTTGTACTTGGCATTTGATTTCTCCAAAATGTCATGGACCTGCTGACAGATATGTTGGATGTGCTCAATGAAGTTGTTTGCCTTATCGGCTTTCGACTGGATATGAGTCGAATCTGCCCGAGTAGCTGCAAATGGTATGGCCACATCAATGGGACATAGTGGCTGGAATCCCAAGCCCACCTAAAAAGGGTTGTGGCTAGTCTAGCTATGGAGAGCCCGGTTATAAATGTGTTGGACATAGGGGAGGCTCTCATCCCATGTGTGTGGATGTTTTGAGTCGTACATGCGTAGAATGTGTACGATCATCGTGTTGACGACCTTTGTATGGCCCATCAGTTTGGGGATGGAAAGTTGTGGACTTAGTGAGCTTGGTGTCTAGCATCAACCAGAGACTGGACCAAAATGTACTGAGGAACCTGTTGTCCCGATCTGAGATGATAGACTATGGGACACCAAAGTGTACCCACACTCATTCAAAGAAGAGTTTAGCAGTGGCTTCTGCTGTGATATTCTTCTTGCAGGCCGCCAAAATGGCCATCTTCGAGAATCTGTCGACAACCACAAAAACACAGTCGTTGCCGTGCTTAGTAGAAGGAAGGCCCGACATGTAATCCATGGAGATGGATTTCCAAGGTCGACTAGGGGTAGGCAGCAGAGTATAGAGGCCTTGCTTCTTGATGGTCGGTTCGGCAATGGTGCAGGTAGTGCAGGATCTGATGTACTTCTCGACATCCTGTCAAAGATTCAGTCAGTAGAAATATTTTTGCAGTATTGCCACTGTTTTCTCAACCCCGAAATGCCCAGCGACCTGACTATAGTGCGCTTCCAAAATCATCTTGTCTCACTCACTTAAAGGAACACAAAGGTGTCCCAGGTGGCATAGCAGGGCATACTGGAGGTGAAAATTTGGAACTTGCTTACCCTCCAAGAGCATCTGGTATGTGTGGCCGAACTCTGGGTCACTTTTGTAGAGAAGTGGCCAATCAAAAGTCTTGTGCCCACAACAGTTGAGCACAATGGTTAATGCCATGATCGATGGTTGGCTAAGGCAGTCTGCAACATTATTGGTGCTACCCTTCTTATACTTGATATTCAAATGGAACTGCTACAGGTATGTGGACCACTTTTGATGGTGATCATTCTGCAACTTCCCTTGCATCTATATGAACTGCAGGGGTCGGTGGTCTATGTGGATGACCATTTCCTTCCCCAAAATGTACTGCTTCCATTGTCGGCAAGCTTGCACAATGGAATACATCTCTTTGTCATAAGTGGGATACTTTCAAGCTGTGTCTGAAAGTGTTTCACTGTGATATGCCACTAGATGCCCCTGTTGAGTAAGGACTGCCCCAATAGCATAATCAGACGCATCTATCTCGATATCAAATGGCTATTGCAAGTTTGGTAAAGTGAGCACTGGTGCAGAGAAGAGACGATGTTTCAACTCTGCAAATGCCTTCTGTTGAGATTTAGACCAAAAGAATTTTTCTTTCACTCCTCCCTTAGTGACTTGACTCAAGGGCCAAGTGATATGAGAGAATCCCAACACGAACCTGTGGTAGAAATTGCCAAGACCCAGAAAGCTACGAAGCTCTGTCAGAGTGGTTGGCGCTAGCCAATCCTAAATGACTTGGATCTTGGCTGGATCCACATGCACCCCTCGTCCATCAATAATGTATCCCAGATACTGAACCTGAGTCATGCCAAAAGTGAATTTCTCCAAATTGGCACACAACTTGTGTTGCCGCAGTGTTTGGAGAACCTGTCGGATGTGGTGGAGGTGCTCTTCCCAACTCTGGCTGAAGATCAAGATGCCATCCAAGTAAACCACTACAAATGAGTTGGTGAATGGCCACAAGATGTCAACCATTAGCCTCATGAAGGTTGCAGGAGCATTCGTCAACCCAAAAGGCATAACCAACCATTTGAAAAGGCCCTCCTTGGCTTTGAAGGTAGTGTTCCACACATCAAAGGGTTCAATTGGTACCTAGTGATAGTCGGACTTCAAGTCAATCTTGCTAAAATATTTTGCCCCCTTCAGTTGGTCCAGAAGGTCATCAAACCATGGGATCAGGTAACGATTCCGGACAGTGATCTTCTTCAGCGCCTGATAGTCAATACAGAGTCTCCAAGTCCCATCCTTCTTCTGTACCAACACGATCGGGCTCCCACAAGGCGATGAACTCGGACGATGTGATTTTTCTGCAACAGCTCTTGAATCTGCCTTTTGATGGAGCGCCGATAGATTGGTTCATTGGTCAACGGTGCACCTGGGGTCAGATTGATGGAGTATTTGACCTGACAGTGCAGAGGCACCCCTGTGGGGGAGGTGAAGATGTCCTCGTACTCCTCCATGACCTTGTCCATTTGTTGTTGCCGTGCGAAGGGGCCCTGTCTGGAGGTTGTGGCCATCGTCTTCTTCTTTCCCTGAGGGCGTATCATCAAGAAAACAAAAATGAGCTTACTACATTGTTTTGCAGTAACCAAAGAGATGGCGATAGGCGGTGCTACCTCTGGTATCTTGTAGAACTTATTTCCCAAAGTAACAATAACAGCACGAGGCCTTGACTCATACACAGCATGTCACTTCCATAAGTATGGTTGGCCTAATAATACATCACAAACATCAAGGGGAGCAACGTCACATAATATCCGTGAAGGGCTTGATGTAGTATGGAAGGAGGCACTACTGGCTCACGCAAAGATCCCATCCTTGGTGAAGCCACCCGATGGTGTATGGTAGTGGATGTGTTGTGGTCGATAAGCCCAGTCGCTTCACGACCTCTGTCGAAATGAGGTTCTTTTGGCTCTTGCTGTCGACAATGAACTGTAGCGAGGAACCCTTTACCCACATCTGGGAGTGGAAGAGGCGCTATAAGGAGCAGATCGCTCTGACACCACTGATCCAGATTTAAACAGGAACACAAGTTACACAACAAATTACAGATATAACCATAAATACAAAGATGTAGTAGAAATAACACTTCATTTCATTAATATCAAATATTGAAATATACTTACAAACAGAATGGAAATAAGACTAGCTTGGGCGATGGTAGCTTATCTTTGAGAAGAGATGTGGCAGCTACATGCCTCTGAACTGCGTTACAATGAGGCTCAAGGGTGTTTTTATTATTGAACAGTAAGAGTAAACCCTAAACAATCAAAACCCTAACCTGAGGAGATGTAACACCAAGAGTTTATGGGCCCCGTTGGGGTGAGTTGGCCAGCCAACTTCCCGAGGTCGCCACTTGGTCATATTATCTCCGTTTGACACGCATGATAACCCATTGGAAAGATCTCTCTAAGGACTACGACGGAAAGGACGATTTTAATTAGAAAATCGTTGGCGATAGATTGCTAGAAAAACGTCGTTTATGACCTCAAAATGCCTCAGAAAGTTTAGGACCCGAAAAACTACTAAAAATAGTAAATTTTGCTATAATAAAGGAAACTGAAAAACTGAAAGAAACAATGGTGGGGATCCAAGTGGAATTGGCCAGTGGCCACCAATATCCACTTGGATCAGTTGCCTAGACAGCTTTGCCTAAGCAGTTGACGCTGAAGTGAATGAACAGAAAGCACAGGCTCTTCTGATTGGACAAGAGGACGCCTCCCAAGTGGCTTGATAAGAATGGAATTTAATATGGCTAGGATAGATGATAAAATACTCGTGAATCCCATTTGGCATTATCGTGTCGACAGATGTCACAAGAATCGTAAATCAAACTCACTCAATCACGATTTTGACCCAAATCAGGCTAGAAAAGAGTTTTTCTGGCTCAGCACATGTCAAACTCAAGGTAGACTAAGTTTGACTTAGTCAGCGTAAGTTTAACTTGTGATTAATCATGAGAGAAACTATGCTTGCTGATTTTTCCCCAAGTTTTTCCAAATCCAAGTTTTTGTACTTGTGTATTTCATTATATTTTTACTCACAATAGATCATGTATCAAACTCTACTCATTGAATTTTCCCAAATTTTTCCCCATCTAATTCTTTGTACTTGTGTATTTCTTTATATTTTTTTGTGTGCATTCTTAAATTTTTGTACTTTCCAATCTTTTCTCAAGTTTTTGACATGTTTTTCCCAACCCAAGTCAAACTCTTGGCTCTTATGCCTCACTAGGTTTTCCCCCGTTTCAAGTCTAGTAAGTCTATTTTTTTCTACTTGTCTATATCTTTATATTTTTAATCGCATATAATCACGTGTCAAACTCTGCTCACTGATTTTTGCCCA
Source organism: Pinus taeda (assembly GCA_000404065.3). NCBI lineage: Eukaryota > Viridiplantae > Streptophyta > Pinopsida > Pinales > Pinaceae > Pinus > Pinus taeda. The sequence goes on along the minus strand of APFE031664670.1, from coordinate 78,320 downwards.
TTTTTTCCCAGTGTGACTTTTTGTGCTAGTGTATTTCTTTATATATTTGTATATTCTTAAAAAATTTGTACCTGCCAAATTTTTCTCAAGCTTTTCCTGATCAAAGTCAACTCTTGGCTCTTGTGCCACAGTGGGCTTTTCCCAATTTCAAGCCTAGTAACATTGGTGTCAACAACAGATGTGGAACTGGGTTATAGGTTTAACTAAGTTTGAAGTAAAACTCAAAAAATGGTCCAACTAGAGTATTCTTTTAGCAAAAAAAATCATATTAGTGGACAAAATTTGTTGGAATTTCTAAGTCTAACTATTAGAAATCCCTCATGTACTTTCTGATTTATTTATGCCTACTTGTTTTGTTTAATTAACAAGTTATTTACCATGTAAACGCTGAAAATAAATACAAGTGCATGCTCAACACATTACAGATCATCAACTGAACGAAAAACAAGAACACAAGTGACACCATTATTTTTGGACTAATGTCCCCAGAAAAAAGCAATGCGGGAAAACCGGTACAACTATCTGAGGGTTTTATTATCAAGCAGTTTCAGAATAAAATCTGGGTGCCAAACCGGCTCACCCAACAGAGAATGATCTCGGCAGTAGTACCTCTCAGTCGGAAACAGATATTGTTGAAGTTTCTAAGTTTACTTAGTTATAAACCCTCCATGCACTTTATCTGATTTATTCCGACCTACTTGTTATTTTCCTTAACAAGTTATTTACAATGTAAATACTAAAAATAAACACTAGTGCATGCTCAACATATTACAAATCAGCAACTAAAAAAAACAGAAACAAACACACCATATGACACCACTATTTTTGGACTAATGTCCCCTGAAAAACCCAATTTGGGAAAACCGGTGCAGCTATATGAGGGTTTTCTTACTAAGCAATATCAGAGTACAATCTGGGTGCCGAAACTGGCCTACCCAACAGAGAATTTTCTTAGCAGTAACACCTCTCCGTTTCTGACAAATCTACTAGCTGAAACCCTGTATAATCCTTCTAGCAGCTACTCAGCACCAATCTGCCCCAAAAACCCCAACATCTTCCCAATCTGGACTACGTCAGACTCTCCTAGCCTAGCCTTGGCCCTACGTCAGCCTATCTTGGCCTGCATCAACCCCAGGAGGCCCTGAGTCAGCTCTCTGAGCCTCTGTGTCAGCTACGCTGGCCTCTTTGGTGCTCTACACAGCACTTAGCTACCTCTACGTGGCCCTGCGTGAGCACTGGCTGCTCTTGCGTCACTCTCTCTAGCTGCTCTGCTACTCTCCCGGCACTATCTCTGCCTCTCTAGACTCAATGCCCCTCAGCTACTCTCCAATCATTGATTCTATCTCTCTTAGCAAACCTCGCTCTAGAGAATAAAATGACTGATCACTCTGGTGTGCTTTCCAAGTGACCCTTAAGCCTCCTCTTATACTTTCCCTGTTGACATATCAACGGTCAAGATTAAGTCCCTAATCAACGGCTAAGATTAGATCTAGTTTGATCCATGTCTTTTGGACCATTCTAACACAGTTTCATATTAATACACATTAATATTTTATTTTCCCTAAGTTTAAACTTAGGGACTCCATTAAAATATTAATTATTTTAATATCTCTTGAATTGTTTAGAATCTGCCCAAACCTTTTTTGAGCATTGGAGATCTTATGTGCCCAAGCCTTTCCACCAAATTTCATGGCTAGAGCACATCCGATGCTACCCCAAATCAACACTCCCTCTTAGCAAGGATTGTGCTCTAGCAATACTCCTCACTGAGTATTACTCTAATCATCCGGCATCGGTACCTGTGTTGATGCTAGGCCTTCCTACCCAACATCCTCTGCATTGCTACATCCTGTACTGTTGCCCATGGTTCTGCCACTGCCATCGCTGCATCTGTACAACAACTCCCTCTACGTCCGTGTTGTTGTTGATCCTTTCTCCCAGCACTGCATCCGCACAGCACCTCCTCTCATCATGCTGCATCGTGTTGCCCACTGCTGCACTATAACTCAGTTACCGAGAAGTAAGTAACAAATCTCCCAATCTGACCTCCCTGTTGGGCTAGAGACACCCACTGATGTTGAAGCTCCCTCTACCGCTCACATGTGCTCCAACAACACCCTGCATCTCTCACCGTTGCACACCTCTCTGTGCCATCCTACATTAGTGCAACACTCGTGTGCCTCTCGCACTGCTGCAGCCTGCTAGCCTTCCACTGTCTCGCGACTCCTGCATTGTAGCTCTCTCCGCCACTCCATCCACATCCGTCTCTACCCATATCAGCCAATCCTGCTACTCCTCGTCGAGGCTTCCATAGCAAGGTCTAATCCAAGAGGCTGGGTAACTCGAGGATCCTGCCCCTCATCACCTGTAGTCTACCTGACTATAACTCGATGTCTACGCACTTCCGCTCAAGTGGTGCGTGCGCACTCATGGCACAGTCATCGTCTGTCAAAACTTGCTTCTCTGCCCGTGTTGGTGATGCCTTAGTCTCGGAAGACTCTCCCTTACTCTTCTTCCTTGGACACTGGGTCGCATAATGACCCAGCGCCTCGCAGTGGAAGCACTTGATCTTGGAGAGATCCTTCTTCTTCTGATTTTCCTGCTTTCCCTCAAACACTAGGGCCACATCTTCCTCCTCCTGCTTGACTTTGATCCCCTTGTTGTTGCTACTTGTCTTCGACTGCAGTCTGATCTCTTCCTGGCGAAGAGCTTCCCACATCTCGTCCTAAGGTGGAAGTGTCCCTCTGCCCAGTATACTCTGGACAAATACTTCCTAGTCTTCTAAGACAGTATTCAGGGTTGTCCTCACCATTATCTCCTGCTCCAGTGTCGCTCCTATAGGAGTCAATTGGTCTCGGATCTCATTCAGTCCTCCGAGAAAGGTGTCAATCGATTGTCACTTCTTCATCTGATACGACCTCATCTGATTCTCAAGTAGCATTCTTCTCTGCACATAAGTATGTTGGTACAGCTTCTTGAGAGCCTCCTACATCTCAAATGTCGTTTCCTTCTCAGCTATATGTGGTACCACATGATCCTTGACCCCGTCAAGGATAATGCACTTGGCCCTTGCCATCACCTCCTCGTACCTATCATTATCACTGGGGTCGACTGGGACAGCTATGTTGAGGCATAAAAGGTGTCATTTTAACTCCTATTTATCCTACATTAATTATCAATCCAAGAACGATTTTCTATTTCAAAAGTGTACTCAATCTGAGGCGGCAATTTAATCCAAGAGTAATGTTTTCCAATTTGCAGTACAGTGCTTCAAATACAAGAGTAAACAGATGCTTAAAATAAAACCTATTTGCAATTAAAAGAAACTCAATGCTCTAAAACTAAATATTCACTCAGGAAATTAACAGCAATTATTAGTCAAAGATGCAGTAGCAATAACTCTTTCCTATGTCAACTGATCAAAATGAAATCAAACTGATCCAGGTGGATGTTGGTGGCCACCCACCTATCCCATTTGGACCCCCGCAACTGTCTCTTTCAGCTTTTCAGTTTTTGTAATTGTAGCACAACTTACTATTTTTAGCAGTTTTTTGGGTCCTGAACTTCTGGAGCCGTTTTGAGGCCCTAAACGACGTTTTTTGGGAAATTTGGGGGCAACATGGATCCATGGACCGATGTTGCCCTTCCCAAAGTGGTAGTTCTCAGATAGATCTTTCTAACGAGCTATCATGCGCGTCAAACGAAGACCGTATGCCAAAGTTACGACCCCGGGAAATTGATGTACCAATTTACCCAAACGGGGCCCACAATTTGGCGTTTCATCTTCTAGGGTTAGGTTTTGGAATGTGA